>JAOXYB010025480.1:0-15977 GCA_028565635.1 Phoronis ovalis | reverse complement strand
GTTTATTAGTTGCTTTTTTTGTTTTTGTATTTGTCCATGTACTTTGTAAAATATGTTACTGTGACAATAAACTATATTATATTATGTAAGCACATGTTTTTTAGTATTTAATTAAAATATTAAAGACCAATAATGTCATGTGGCAGAGGACCTCGCAAGCAATAAATGAAGTGTGTGTGTGTGCGTGTTTGTACTGGAATTTTGTTTTTCCATTTATGACTTGCCTTTTGGGTATAAGGTTTTAAGTTTAATGGGACATCATGTATTTTATACTTGTTTTGTAGAACATCTCTGGTAGAACAGATGAAAACCGCACCATTTTCACTAGCCACGGATGGCTCAAATGACAAAGACCTGCGAAAGATGAAACCCTTAACTGTGAGAATCTTTGACACCAATCTTGGCAGAGTCAAAACGAACCTCCTTGATATGTGTATGTCAGCTGGAGGCACTGCTGAAGAATTGTTCTCCAAAATAGATGATACCTTAACTAATTTTGATGTTTCATGGAATAACTGTGTAGGGGTTGGAGTTGATAATACTTCAGTTAAGTTAGGAAAGGATAATTCAATCAAGATTAGGGTCCTTGCCAAGAATTCGTCTGTGTATTTTAATGGCTGTCCATGCCACATAGTGCACAACACATCATCCCATGGTGCTGCTGCTTTTGGAACTTGAACCAATTTTGATGTTCAAGATTTTCTTGTTGACTTGTACTTCTGGTTTGACCACTCCACTAAGCGCAAAAACATGCTTACAGAATATACAACATTCTGTGACCAGGAATATCGGAAAATTATCAAGCATGTCAGTACAAGATGGCTCAGCTTGGAGACTGCTGTTACTAGGACTCTAAAACAGTACCAATCACTTAAATGTTATTTCCAGCTGTGCTAGATTTAGACGCTTGAGTGTACTTTTTAATGATCCGATGACTGAAATTTATCTATATTTTTACCAGTCAGCATTACAGATATTCATCCAGCTCAATCTCTACCTTCAGAGAGAGGAACCTCTGGTATCAAATATACATGATGCAATACACAGATTCTTGAGGCTATTAGCTTGCAAGTTTATACAGTTAGATGTTTTAGCTGATGTTGAACTGGAGACTGTTGAGTTTAACAACGAAGAAAACCATGTTCCAGGTAAGGACTATATTCCTTAACATCTTTATTAGAATCATATGGCATATTTATTTTTGTTTTCAGTTTTGCTACAAAATAAGCATCATTGACGCGCTTTATTTCCTTTTCATCAGTAAAATAAATGTAGTGCGCTGAAAAAGTTCCTTCTGGTTTAGACTATGACAAGAAATTATGTTTTGTGTTGCATTTACGTCCCCATGTGTTCTGCTGCTATGTAATACTCTGCTGTCAGCTACTTCAAAAATTACCACAGTGACCTGTATAACAGAGCTATGTTTTTTACTTTCAGTATCAGATATTGATATTGGTATCACAACTAGACTGGAAATGAATGCCAGGTTACATAATGGTTCCATTGGACCTGAGCATGTGCAAAGGTTCCGGAGGGCTGCCAAAGGTTTTTTCCTCAGAACATATGGCTATGCTGTTTCACATATGCCAGTTGATGGTCCACTTCTGAAAAATGCTGGACTATTGAACTTCACTAGCAGAAGAGATGCTGATATTTCAATGGCACTATACTTCATTAAAAGGTAACTAAGTTATATTGATGGTACTATACTTCTTAAAAGGTAACGGATTTATATTGATGGTACTATACTTAATTAAAAGGTAACTGATTTATAAATGTAAAACAAATTACGAAATTAAGTTTTTAAATTAAATAGTTTAGTGTATATTTAATCAGATAAAAATTTGCAAGATGTGTTTAATTTACATTATTTTTGAATTATAAGATTACAAAATATTTGTCTACAGACATAAAAAAAACATCGTTTTGGTACATACATATTTGCTTTTTAATTATTTAGGTTTCCAACATTACTCCCATACACAATGCGCTAGAACTAGAAGCTTTGGGTGAAGAAGTTACAGATTTCAAGCTCTTGAAAGAGGAAGCATTACCAGGACAAGTATGGGAAAAGGCTTCTATCTCAACATCTAAGCCAGCATCTACAACCTACCGGCTTGATGTTTTGTGGGATGGTATAGGTGAAATAAAGCGGTTTGATGGGCAACAAAGATTTCCAAAGCTATTCAAGATTGCCAAGCTTATTTTGACTATACCACACTCTAATGCTGAAGAGGAACGTGTTTTCTCTATGGTTCGTAAAAACAAAACCTGTTTTCGGCCAAACTTGGACCCCCGAGGAAACTCTAGGCAGCTTAATTACAATTAAAAAGGAGCTTGGTAATGAACCAGTGCATAAAATGAAATTTCCAAGCCCACTTCTAAAATCTGCAAACCAGGCAACAAGACTGTATAATGAAAGTAAATGTAATAAATAGTGATGCTTTCTCAAGATTGTTACATTTCTAGTACAAGAAACTACAAAGGGCAGATAAATTATACCTATTTTACAGCCTTTACAATATGTCTGCCTTTTGCTGTAGTTTCTTGAGATGCTATATTGGTGAAACACTCACTACAATTTGTCTGCTCTTTGCTGTAGTTTCTTGTATTTGAAATAGTATGGTATAGTAAGATTACCTTTGGACTAGAAGTAATGTTGACTTCAGTGATATAATTATGTTTTTTCATATCATGTTGTTTGAAAAATGATTAGTAAAAGGCATATTTAGTTTGTTGATCATTAAGTTTAGTATAGCATTGTATCTTTATTATTTATTATACCTTATATTTAATTCATAGAGCTTGGCAGAGGGCATAAAATTTATTAAATTTTATGTTCATCTGACCTATCAAGTGTCATTATTTGTAAGAGTAGAAGGCACAATTGTTATAACTGTTGAATAGTTTTAGTATTTAATTCCGTATACTCTGTACGCCATAGTATTCGTTATTAAACAAGAATTCAGGAAAAAACTTAAATGTAAGATTTATTGACATCAGTAATTGTGTGATAAGAGAATAAATTATACCATCATTTTTTATAGTGAAAAAAATTATGGTCTTTACTTTTGATCATTGATATTTTAGGGACTACTGAAAATCCAAAATTTGTATTAAAAATGCTCTAGATCGCAAGAAAATGCGTCAAAAATTACAAAACATTTCTGGGGGGCTTGCCCCCAGACCCCCCTAGCAGTGCGTGCGCCCTACGGGCACCGCACCGTGTCGCCTTTCGGGCCCCACGACTTAAATCTCCCTGTTTCAATTCTCCAGGGGTTGGCATCTCTGTTAGTCTCAACATGCATCTGTGTGCCAACAGTCGGGTCTGTACAGTAAGTCGTTCTATCAAAACATTAATTAATTTTTTAATTAGTGAATGGCTGATTATTTTAAAGGAAAGTTTTAACAATTGAAATTCACTGTACACTATATAAGATGTGTGGCCTTTCTGGGAATCTGTACTAACATTATTTGTAGTACAATTATGGCGCGTACTGGAAATGAAATGTGGCAATGTCGGAATAATAGATGTCGTAAAGAAGCTATATGTCATGGTACATTTGTGAAAGTGCAAGGTACCGTTGTGTTTACCATGCAAAGTAAAGGTACATATGTGTGTATACGATTGTACCCAGAGTGCAGTCATGTAGTAGCTTTTCTGACATAGACTTTTCAGCAGTTCGTGTAAGTATGAACTCGTTAAAATACACAAATGCTTAAAATACAGAAATTAAGCTTTTTCTCGTATGTGCACCATCTGCAAAATCACTAGTCAATGATTCTAATAATATAAATTATTGTTACAGGTGCGTGACCTGGTATTTAACCTGCACATGATATTATCTGACACTGTAAAAATGAAAGAATTCCAAGAAGATCCAGAAATGCTACTTGACCTGATGTATCGAATTGCAAAAGGTTATCAGAACTCACCTGATTTAAGGTTGACATGGCTGCAAAACATGGCTCAGAAATTAATAGAGGTATGAAAGCATTCAAGACACCTTTATACCCATGATTTACACTGTGCATGGGACTGCAGTCCTATCCCTTGCATTGTCTACTTTAACTTTTTATGTCCCATACTCTTTGGTTCATTGTTATCATCTGTAACGCTTTGACTACCCTTCAGAAGTATTGCAGTTTTTGTTTGGAAGATGGATATCTGATTGTGTTACGATTGATAAGTTCTGATCGATAAGTTATAATCTTGATTCTGGCATTGCCTTGGCTTACTTTAGAAACTGCAGTCTTGACTGGCATACCCCAGGTTTAAAGAATCTCTAATAAGTAGCCAGCTGTATATTTTGAATCTCTCAAATATCTAACCTGTAGCCAAGTTTATGTGAATCGCAAATCTTTCGAATATCTAACTGTGCGCCAACTTTATATTTTGAATCTCTCGAATCTTTTAAATATCTAAATTTGTGGATTTAACTTTGTGCTAACTATACTTTAAACAAGTAAATGATACTCTTATAATTTTTCCTGCCTATCCTATCCTTATAGGATATGCAGCATTGTTATAGTCCGTGGCGTGGCAATGTAAACAAAGAGCAAGATGTAGGAATTAAGCTTTTTTAGCAAATAATAATTGTTTAAGGATGAAAAAAGTGGAGGGAATCAGAAGATTAAGTAGAAAGGGAAATATATGTAATGTGATTTTCAATTGTGACGTGTATTTTTGAAGAAATAATCCAATAACGATATTTTGGTAAATCTACCATTAGTTTCTTTAAATAAACGCAATTTTTTTATTTTGTAAATATTGTGACTGCGTGGAAGGAACGTAGTTATTTTTAAGGTATGTAAGGTTTAAATTGTCCCATACTTTTAGAAATAATTATAAATTTATGTTAATCTTTTGAAATGTATCATCTGTAACGATAACGCCTAGAAGATGTACAATAAGTAATTTTATGCGGTAATAGATGAGAAATAAGTTATCTATGTGATTTTTTTGTTTGAACCTTCATTAAAAATTTACATGAATTTAAAGGTAGAGGAATACTGTATGTAGCTCGTGAGATGGCTCTAATCCTAGCCTTTCTCCTGGCAAGTCATATGCAATATAGAACATCTGGATGTAATTCGTTTAAAAAAAAACAATGACTCATTTTTTTTGCTTTGAAGTTGTTGAATCAAGCAACATTTTTAGAATGTGCTTTTACAACGAAATATATATTTATGTAGTCATAGACACTTGAGTTTTCTTCATGGAAAGGTTTCTAATAGTGATAGCTGTAGTGTGCATATTGTAGACATTAATGTGAAGACAAGGATAAATGTGTCTTTGAAGTTAGGTAAGAATGATTCTCCGAAGGAAATTGTTACAGCCAACATGATTGTTTATTTGTTTAGCATTTATTCAAGGTATGGCCTCTTTATCCCTTTTTGAGCCCTTTAAATAAGTGGGTTGATTATGTAAATCCCTTGAGAGAAAGCAGCCTGCCCTTTGTGTAGTAAAGTTTGTCCTGTGAACAACTTATACTCATTTAGATAAAGTTGGTCCTGTTAACAGCTAACTTTAGATTTTGGTTATGCCTTAACTCGAGACAAATTTGGTAAGTTTACTGTTCTTTATGTTGTTTTCTCACTTCACTGTGCATCAGTGTATTTTGTAAATCTTAACAGTAAATTCATAAGTGGAATATTCTAAACTGATGCAATTGTGTGTCTATAAAATGTAGTTGTGTTCACTTTAGTAGTGACTGTACTCATAACGTAATCTACCTAGTATTCTTCTAGTGTCACTTGATGTTAGAGATTTTAGGAAGATACGTAATCTATAGTTCTACAGAGGTTCATGTTATCTTAGTCTATATGTATGAATGTTGCCAATACTGTATTGTAAAACTCATTGTTATATTTTTTCAATAGATAACCTACATCATGAGAATGTTGAGTTAGTCTTATTCATCTCGAGAGGCAACAGAGTTCTCAAATTTTCGTGGTTATGGACACAAAGAAAGAAGTCCCTGGTCGCTGTATGGATGTGGGTGCTAGATGTGCTAGTAGTTCAACAGAAACTGCAGAAGAAACCGTGTGTACAAGAAGCAATTCCAAGAAAGGTAGTAAATATAGTAAATCGAAATTAAGTTTAAAGTTTCTTAGAGGATCATCTCGTACCGGCTGAATTAGAGTTAGCGCGGTTTGATTTGAAACTGATACAACAACAGGAAAAATTGAAGTGTGATTTAAATGAATTAGAACGTGAAAAATTGAGACGTTTATCTGAGATGAGAGTTCTCGAAGCACAGAGTAGAGTTCAATGAGCAGAAATAGAACCGAAGTTAGATAAAAGTGACAAGGGTAGTGAATCTGCATCTGGAAAATCTTCTGGAAATCAACGAGTTGACATGTTAAGTAGATGTTTTGGTTCATAACAACATATTCCCAATGAACTGCCCTTTCAAGAAGCTCAGTTACCTACAAGTGCTAATGTTATTACTCCATTGAATACGCAAGCTCAGTTATCCACCAGTGCTAATGTTGGTACTCTATTAAGCCGGGAAGATCAATTATCAACAGGTGTTAATGTTAGTACACCATTAAACCCGGAAGCTCCAACCTGGACACCACCATCAGTACAAGTCCCTGATAATAACGGCGATACCTCTACTAATAATGCTAACATTACAATCATGTCGCAACAACTGCAAGAATTGTTTAAAAACCAGCAACAATTTGTGCAACAAGTGGCTATTAATCTGAATATGCCAAAACGTGAACTTTTATCATTTGATGGCGATCCATTTCAGTTCCCAATATTTATTAGAAGTTTTGAAATAAATGTTGAAAATGAAATTCAAGGGTATGGAGACAGGTTGGCTTACCTCATCCAGTATTGCACAGGAAGGGCAAAGGAAGCTATTAAACATTGCATCATCCTTCCATCAGAACAAGGCTACAAAAAAGCTAGAGAAGGTCTCCTTACACATTTTGGTCAAAAGTGCATAATAGCTAATACATTTGTTGAAAATTTTGTTAAAGGTCCTCAAATAAGGTCATCAGACACTGAAAAATTATTACAGTTGGCTCGCGATATGAGAAATTGTTTGTTAAGCTCAGTACAAATGAAGTACATCATTGATTCTACTTATATGGAGAAAATCGTTAAAAACTTTCTCAATATCTTCAAGCTGATTGGGCAAAACAAGCTGGCCATATAATAAAGACTGGTGATGAACCTAAGTTTCAACAGTTAATAGAATTTCTGGAAGACAGCTAACACTCGATACGGAAGGTTAGTGGGTTCGAAGCCAGAGATGTCATATGATACAAAGCCTAAGCCTAGGTCTACTAAAGTTAATAACTTTGCAACTCACACCCAAGAAGATAAATGGAAGGGAAATAATCCATTGTTTACAAGTGATGTTAACAAGCGGGTCATGGGAGTTTTTGCGAAATTGAATTTCGAGGAAAGGAACAGTTTTGTAACTGGCAAAATATTATGTTACCGTTGTCTTGAAGCAAATCCACCTCATGTGTCAAGAACCTGCAGGAGTAGAGTTTTCTGCCAAGTTTCTAATTGCAGTAAACGTGCCTTGTTTCATCCTGTTTCTACACCAAGTTCAGATAATACTCAACCTTCTAAGACAGATAAATCAGGTGTTATTAATAAACCAACAAGTGGTGTTGACACTGATCCAGTGTGCAGTAATGATAGTAATAATACAGTGCATTGTAGAGCGCTCAAAACGGATTGTCCACAAGTATATCTTCAAGTAATGCCTGTAAGAGTCGGTGGTGTAGAAGGTGGTCGAGAAATATAAACTTATGCATTTTTGGACAGTGGTTGAGACACAACAATTTGTCTTGATAATATTGTTGACAGGTTGGGATTAAATGGTAAACCAGTTGATTACACCCTGTCTACAATGAATGCTGATACAAGAAAGCAAGGGCTAGAAGTCAAATTGGACGTGAAATCTCTAAATTCTGATCAAGGTGTATTGTTAGATAAGGTGTGGACAATAGATCATTTACCTAAAGTGTTCTAGATATCCAAAGAATGATGATGTACAGAAGTGGTCACACTTAAAGAATATTACTATTGATGAGCTTGAGAACAAGCAAGTGTCATTATTAATTGGGAATGGTGTACCAGAAGCGCATTGGCGGGTGTTAGAAGAAAAATGTGGCAAAAGAAAGGAGCCCTATGCTATACAAACTGTGTTTGGTTGGACAGTTGTGGGACATGTGAGAAGAGAAAAAGTGCAATATGATCAAGAATGTAACTTTAATTTTGTGAATGTTAGTCAGATTCTGGGACGTGAAGAACCTATTCCACACTTAGAATCCATATCCTCACAGTTGCATCGTATGTATAGCAGTGATTTTAGTGAGTCTTTAGCAGATACAAAGGCATGTATGTCGTTAGAAGATAGAAGAGCTAAAGCAATTATGGATAATTCGGTATGACTTCATAATGGACATTACCAGTTGTCACTACCTTTTAAATATGAAACGCCATATCTTCCAAAGAACAAACAAGTTGCACAAAAAAGATTAAGTTTAGTTTACTTAAAAAGCGATTTTTGAAAGATCCATCTCTGTTTGATAAGTACAAAGGCACCATTGAAGATGACATAAAAAGGGGACATGCACAGAAGGTATCTAGCAGTGAAATATTTGTAGAGAAGCCTACTTATATACGGTATCTACCACACCATCCTGTCATCAATCAACATAAACCCGGCAAGGTTCGCGTGGTATTTGACTGTTCTGCTTCATATCGTGGAGATTCTCTTAACGATCAGATATTGGAAGGACAAACATTTAACAACACATTGATTGGAGTTCTTATTAGATTCAGACAAGAACAGATTGCACTGGTCGCAGATATTGAGCAGATGTTTCATCAAGTTAAAGTTCATCCCAAAGATTGCGATGCATTTAGATTTCTTTGGTGGCCTGATGGTAATCTTAGCAAAGAACCTGTAGATCACCAGATGTTAGTTCATCTATTTGGTGCCACCTCGTCACCCAGTTGTGCAGCATATGCATTAAGAAAGACTGCAGATGACAATAGAAATGAGTTCGACATTGAAATTATAGATATTGTGTACAGACATTTCTACGTTGACGATTAATTGAAATCAGTTCCTACAACAGAAGAAGCTAGGAAGATAGTTAAGGAACTACCTGCACTTCTGTCAAGAGGAGGTTTTCATTTGACTAAATGGTTATCCAACAAACGTGAAGTATTGACGTCTATCCCTACAATTGAACTTGCTCCTTCGGTCAAAGACTTCAATGTTGACTTAGATAATTTACCTATTGACAGAGCCCTTGGAGTACAATGGAATGTCGAGAATGATACTTTTAATTTTCAAGTAAGTGATAATGTGAAACCAGAGACACGCAGATGAGTTTTGTCATGCACGTCATCTATGTATGACCCCCTTAGGTTCGCAACCCCCTGTTGTATTACCGGTAAAATGGATATTACACAATCTGTGTAAGATGGGATATGGCTGGGATGATAAGATACCAGAAGATCATTTGATTGCATGGAAAGAATGGCGAAGTAAACTTTCATCCCTAAAGACTTACAATTTCAAGATGTTATAAGCCTCCTGAATTTGGTGAATTGCTAAAGGTTGAGCTCCACCATTTTTCAGATGCTTCATTTCAAGGATATGGAGTTGTATCATATCTCCGTTTTATTGATGTTCAAGAGAAATATCATTGCAGTTTTGTTATGGGTAAATCAAGAGTTGCACCCTTGAAGACAGTAACATCAGGAGATCATCCGTTTACAAATGTTGGTATTGATTATTTTGGACCATTATATGTCAAGTGGAAAAGAGGAGCTGTTAAACGGTATGGTTGTATATTTACATGTTTCACTTGACATGCAATACATATTGAAGTTGCTCAGAGTTTGTCTACGGATTCTTTCATTCAAGCTCTGTTACATTTTATAAGTCGACGAGGAGCACCTAAGCAAGTGTTTAGTGATAATGGGATAAATTTTCGACGTGCAGAGATCGAGGTCAAAAGGGTCATAGAGAAATGGAACTGTGAAAGGATAGAAAACAGTCTTCATAAACAGTCTATCCAATGGAATTTCAAACCATCAGCTGCCAGTCATTCAGGAGGTGTATGGGAAAGCATGATACGTTCGGTCAGAAAAATTTTACGAGTTGTATTAGGAAATTCATTGGTTGTTGATGAGACCTTTCGTACGGTCATAACAGAAGTCGAGAAAATTTTTAACAACCGACCACTTACTCGCTTATCGGATGATCCTAGTGATATCGAACCTATGACACCTACCATCTATTATTATTACGATCCAATTCATGTACATCAGCGACTGAGATCACATATACAGATATTTACAACAGCAAGTGGAAACAAGCTCAACATCTTGCTGATAATTTCTGAAACCGTTGGATTTGTGAATATTTACAGTTGCTTCAAGAACATCAAAAATGGCAATGTCCAAGACGAAACTTAGTTGCTGGAGATTTTATCCTCATTGTTGATGAAAATGCACCCAGAGGATGTTGGCTTAAAGGTCTTGTGGTAAGAACATTTCCTGATCGTAATGGCATCGTCCGTCAAGTTCTTGTTAAAACAGCTTTGGGACACTTACGCCGAGATGTACGTAAATTGTGTTTGTTGGAGGATGTTGTGATGGATAGTGTAAACAGTGTTGCGAATCATGGCAAGAAGACGGAATGCTCAAGTCAAGTTTGCGTGGATGTACCATTGCGACGTAGCTCAAGAATACAAAAAAGGTCAAATATGAACTGAACTTAACAATAAATGATCTTTAGATGGTATAAGAATTAATAAATTGTATTCAGTTGATTGGGAACAAGGATTATTAAATAAGTTTAGTTGTATATTGAGTTAATTTCTGTAGATATTTTGTTGTTTCATTATGATATTGTTTAAAAAAAAAAACGGATACGTTTTTGGGGGCCGATGTTACAGCTAACATGATTGCTTATTTGTTTAGCATTTATTCAAGGTATGGCCTCTTTATCCTTTTTTGAGCCCTCTAAAATAAGTGGGCTGACTATGTAAATCCCTTGAGAGAAAGCAGCCTGCCCTTCGTGTAGTAAAGATTGTCCTGTGAACAGCTTATACTCATTTAGATAAAGTCGTTCCTGTTAACAGCTAACATTAGATATTTGATTGTGCCTTAACTCGAGACAAATTTGGTAAGTTTACTGTTCTTTATGTTGTTTTCTCACTTCACTGTGCATCTCCGTGTATTTTGTAAATCTTAACAGTAAATTCATAAGTGGAAGATTCTAAACTGGTGCAATTGTGTGTCTATAAAACGTAGTTGTGTTCACTTTAGTAGTGACTGTACTCGTAACATAATCTACCTAGCATTCTTCTAGTGTCACTTGATGTTAGAGATTTTAGGAGATAAGTAGTCTATAGTTCTACAGAGGTTCATGTTATCTTAGTCTATATGTATGAATGTTGCCAATACTGTATTGTAAAACTCATTGTTATATTTTTTCAATAAAGAACCTACTTCATGAGAATGTTGAGTTAGTCTTATATTCATCTTGAGAGGCAACAGAAATATCATTGAAAATGACTGTATGTGTGTGTCATTGAGTGTTTTAGATAAGAATGATTTTCTGGAGGAAGAGATTTTAGTTGTAGAGAATTTAAGAATGGGAAATGTTTTGCCAATCATATTTTATTGAATTTATAGGAAAGACTACAGGTGTCTTTGAAATTAGGTAAGAATGAAAGTGACTGTATGTGTGTGTTATTGAGTGTTATCCACGATCAAGTTCTGCGCCGCACAATTTTATTTCAGCCCCGCTGTTTTTTAAATATTGCTCGGAATAAAAAGTTTTATAGGAGGATATTCCAACAGGAAGTTTTTTTTTTAATATTGCTCGTAAGGAACATTTTGTAGGAGCATATTTCCACAGGAAGCATTTTACTTACAAAGCGTGCCTTTTGAAGGTCATGCTGGTATTCCGGGGGGCGGTCAATATCAAAGTGGGTACCCATGTTCCAACATGACTTCAAAAAAGCCCCTAACGAAGTAAAATTCTGCAAAAAAAATACACCCCTAAGGAAGTGATTTTTTTTTTAAAGTACACCCCTAAGGAAGTGCTTTTTTGAAAAAATACCGCTAAGGAAGTGGATCACGTGATACCTGAACCATGACCTGACCAATCGTATCCTGTGTTTTAAAAGGTCATTCTCAAAGTAGCATCAATTCAGAAAGTAACTTTCATATGATGGGGAATACACATTCTGGTAAACATATTAAGTTTTCTTGACTGTATTTGCACCCCCTAATGAAGTGAAATTTTAACGATTACCCTAACGAAGTGAAACTTCCAAACAACACCCCTTAGGAAGTGTCACACCTCAAAAAAACCACCCCTTTTCGTAATTTTAGCCAAAAAACAGACCCTAAGCACGTAATGTGCGTCACGCGCCGGCGGTTCGAAAAACACCGTTTTACACAAAATTTTGTTGGAACATGCGTACCCACTTTCATATTGACCGCCACCCCCGGTTCCAACCATACCATGGGATCTCATAATGCCAACAAAAAACCATAAAACTCCTGCTAAGAACTATGCTGGACCATATGTGATAATTAAATCCTTATTTGAGCCATATGATGACACAGCTGTCCTTGTTAAGCTAAATAGTTTATTATCCAATTTAAGATTCAACTTGTCATAGTCCTATTTCATTTAGCAACATATTTTTAAGCTAAGTCCTCGAATGAATGTACTGTGCTGTGTGTAACTTGACCTATAAAAAAATGTCTGTCACAATTTTATTTATGTATCAATAACAAGTATATAAGAAGGTTGAAATGTCTGCATGCTTGTTTCTGATGTTTTCATTTCCAAAGATATTAGTAATTAAATAACAAGTGATGAACTGTTTGAAAATAACTCCAAAATCTAAGAAGTAATGCCGTATAAAATGCCTATCATGATTTGGCCTTTTTCAAAAATTAATTTCTAAACTGGAAAAATAAACAATCGTCCTGGAAGCACTTCAGAAAAATAGAAAATATAGCTTGCAAACAAATAATTTAATCTTTGATAAAAAATGTAATATATCGCTTGTTTGTCCCGACAGACGTTTTCAAATAAAACAAGGAACACTGTGTGAAGCACTTCTAAGAAAAAAGTGCACTCAGTACAAAATATAAACAATACCAAGTAAAACATATTTGCCTGTTGTTCTCTTGGTTTTTTAGTACAGAATATTTTAATATGATGAGCATTTCCAAGAAAATAAGAAAAATTATCTTGCAAAATTTGAGTACCGTAATGTTGGCTTTTATATTAAAATATACCATTTCAGAGCTCTGCCAAGAAAAATAGAGAAACAATATTACAAACAAATAAAACTACTATTGTGGAACAGGATAAACTATGCAGTGATAATGTTTCTGTTTCACCTGGTGGACCTTTTTTAAACTTGGTAAAAAATATAGGATGTCCTGTGCTCATTTTCATATCTTTGAAGCATTTCCAAGAAGAAAAGAATAAACTCTATCCAAAAGGTAACAAGTAATATGTTAAATTTGTTTGCCTATAATTGTTCTCTTGGGTGCTTAAAAATATATATTCTTGGATGCACAAATTCATATCTTTGAAGCATTTCCAAGAAGAAAAGAATCAACTATTCAAAGCTAACAAGTAATGTGTAAAATATCTTTGCCTATATTTGTTCTTTTGGGTTTTTAGAAATATATATTCCTGGGATGAACAAAAAATCGTCGTGTACAAAGGGATATTTTCTTACAATCAGGCACGTAATATGCGTTCCGCATTTAGGATATATAGTTAGCTAAATATCGACAAATAGTTTCTAAAATAGATCATGTTTGAAGGAATGCCAAGAAAAAAAGAGTAAATTCTTGGTAAAAAATATAGGATGCCCTGTGCTCATTTTCATATCTTTGAAGCATTTCCAAAAAAAAGAATAAACTATCCAAAATGTAACAAGTACTGTGTAAAATATTTTTGCCTATAATTGTTCTCTTGTGTGTTTAAAAATATATATTCTTGGATGCACAAATTCATATCTTTGAAGCATTCCCAAGAAAAGAATCAACTATTCAAAAGCTAACAAGTAATGTGTAAAATATGTTTGCCTATATATTTGTTCTCTTGGGTTTTTAGAAATATATATTCTTGGGATGAACAAAAAATCGTCGTTTGAAAAGGGATATTTTCTTACAATCAGGCACGTAATATACATTCCGCATTTAGGATATATATTTAACTAAATATTGGCAAATAGTTTTTTAAAAGTATATCATGTTTGATTGAACCAATGCCAAGAAAAAAAGAGGAAATTCTTGGTAAAAAATATAGGATGTCCTGTGCTCATTTTCATATCTTTGAAGCATTTCCAAAAAAAGAAAAGAATAAACTCTATCCAAAAGGTAACAAGTAATGTGTAAAATGAAGCATTTCCAAGAAGAAAAGAATCAACTATTCAAAAGCTAACAAGTAATGTGTAAAATATGTTTACCTATAATTGTTCTCTTGGGTTTTTAGAAATATATATTTTTGGGATGAACAAAAAATCGTCGTGTGAAAAGGGATATTTTCTTACAATCAGGCACTTAATATGCGTGCCGCATTTAGGATATATATTTAGCTAAATATTGGCAAATAGCTTTTAATTCATGTTTAATTGAAGCAATGCCAAGAAAAAAAGAATAAATTCTTGGTGAAAAATATAGGATGTCCCGTGTTTATTTTCGCGTCTGACGCATTTCAAAGTAGAAAAGGAAATTCCAGTCAACAAGCTAATATGTAATGTGTAAAACATGTTTGTCTATAATTGTTCCCTTGCTTTTTTAGAAAAATATATTTTGAATAAAAATATTATTTGGAAGTTCTAAGAAAAATTAAAAAAACAAATCTACTATTGGGGTACAGGGAAACTTCACAGTGATAATGCTTCTGTTTCGCTAGGTGGTCCTTACAACATCTTTTCTTAGCTGTTGATTTTTACTGTCACTTGCAAGTCTTCCAAAGAGATTTTTATACAAGTGACCTCTTGAGAATACATTTTTGGTAAAAAATGTAACAAGTAATATACAAAACCTCGTGTTTATTTTCATGCTGGAATTTTCAATCATTTTTGAAGAACAATAAATAAAGGTTTGAAACACTTACAAGAAAACAGCAGAAACTGCAAAGCAATGTGTTTGGCTGTTAAAACATCTTTAAGGTACAGAGAATGAAGTTTTTATTCCTAAAACAGTGAACTGGGAAGTTATGAGTCTTTATAATACACTAATGTTATTTAATTAAAATAGTTAAAGAAATGTCATGTGGTTAGAATAAATTAGTACCAAGTATGTGAATATCGATTACATTAATTACATTTAAGTATTTGATGCTGTCACAGTGTCACAGAGATATATTGCTACCCACTTTCATACACCAGATGGCGTGTTCATACATTTATTTTGACTGTCACAGTGTCACAAAGATATATAGCTACCAACTTTCACATACTAGATGGCGTACTTTTTGTTAAATATAAAATAATAATATTATAGAATATAAGTTAAATTTTATAATTTATAAGTCATAAATTATTTTAATTATTATTCATTAATAGTATAAAAATAAAATAATAATTTTCGTTTTGGTCTTATGGAGGAAGTCCCCTACAAGGTCTATAAAAATTGTTGACAAAAAAGTTAGCATTTATCATTTCCTATGTGTTTTAACTTTCATAGTCTTACTCTTGTTTATTATTAGAGATCCAAATATAATGCTTTGTTTTTAAACTGAAAATACATATTAGGCCCATTCACACTTACCACTTAGAGCACTTCATAATAGAGCGCTCTATAATAAAGCACTTCAGCCTCTAATATGTACGCGAATAAATCGCTTCAAGGGTATTAAAATAAAGCGCTTCAAGCAAAAATTAATCCTCCTCCAGAGGTGGATTAACTTTTTCCTGAAGCGCTTTATAAA
>JAOXYB010025469.1:0-15982 GCA_028565635.1 Phoronis ovalis | reverse complement strand
ATCGCGTTAGAACAAAATCGACCCTTGAATCGCACTATTCCAATGGCAAATAAGCCCGAATTCAAATTCCGATTTTTTAAAAATTGTAATGATCTCTGGAATTTTATTGCTTTAGTCAAAAAGTACAACATGTTGACAATACAAAACACCCAAAATTAAAATGCCACGCCCCCCCCAAAAAAGAAAAAAATACATGTATTAATATGCCGGTACTATATTCGTATGTAGTGTCAACAATGCCTCGTACTATGGTGTACTTAGGCCAAATGAAATGGGGACAAGAGAATCTTCATTTTTTTTTTTCATTTGTAAGTTATCTCTTTTCCAGGTATTTGCACATATTGTTTCCTGAATTTGTCTGTAGCAACTTTTTGTATTTTTTTGTATGAATATGATTAACAAATTTGGATTCATTTTATTTTGTAGAAAGCGATAACAGAATCTGAAAGTGAATGGGCTCAAAATAAGAAGCTTGTAGATCTGGCTGGGAAAGATGTCCGAAGAGCAGTAAGATGACATTTTCATTCTTATTAGAAAACTGCTCATAAAGCGGTGCATTATCTTTTTTATCTCAGTCACGTTATCAATGCAGATGTTTGTGAATTTTGCTGCTTTAGGCTGTTTAAAAATTAAGTTTATAAATCTGCTCCAACTTACTTTCTATAAAACCTGAATGCTCTTGACAGATATATCTGAAGGCTGCCAGTTGTTTCTTTTGACACCACTGAATTTTTTTTTGCAGTAATCACAAATATTAGAATTGAAAATTGTGTCCAACTCATGTTTTTGCAAAATTTATTAGTTTATAAGAATTTTGGAAACAAAAATTGTTTAAATGCCTATTGTATAATATATCTGAACAATATTATACATTAATCATAGTTCGTGAATGTAAGTGTTTGTATGTGACAATACAACTTTCATTACCTTCTCAAATACATTATCCAGTGGACTATTTGTTTGCACCTGAGCCAGTGGTTTTGAACCCAAATACCAGAATGCTGTATTTTGTGAGTGAATCACTGTGTGATTGTTCTTTTACAAAGTGTGGCATTCTGGTAAGCTTTGATTCGTGACCAGTGTATTGTAAGGGTGGTTTACAAAAGCTTTTTCATTTAAATTGCAGATTCCTAAAGGATTTCCCTACTTTGCTGTAGACTTTGGAATACAAAGTGGATTTGCTCACGTGATAGAAGATGAACAAACATTTCCCAACTACTTTGGAAAGGTTAGTCAAATGTGGTCCCCTGGATGTCATTAGCTACATTGGCCTTTACATGTTCACTGGCTTGCTGTTGCTACAGTCTTGGTGATATTTGTTGCCACCTATCAGTTCAGTTTCTGAATGCCTCTCAATAATGCAAGTAGTCACATTTATTCAGCTGCAGTTGTAATATAACTTGCAATTAGTAGACCTTAAAAAAGATGTGGACAAAAACTAAGCTATCAATAGTTACTGGCCACTCTGAGCTGATTATTCATATGAGGGAATAAGCATTATTTTTTTATTTGTGCATGTGGTCAAAGTACTCTATGTTGCATTCTTCCTGTGGAAATTCCTTTTTTGAAACATATGGAAAGTGTTTCCATTGTGTTACCAATGCTGTCAGTGTTCTCTCATTTCTTATAGGAAATCGTAGGTGGTATGTTGGATGCAGACACACAGTTGTGGCGCAAACCTCATCGAGAAAATTTCGATGACCAGCGCCAAAAAGTATTAGAATTTGCACAGTCGTGGAAACCTTATGACTGGACTCAGAAACTTAAACATGACAGTGACTGAAATTTGCATGTGAACCATTCAAGATCTTCTGATGCTGGCAACATTTTTTATGTATATCTACCAAGCCAAATAGTAATGTCTTATTTTCACATATTTCACCATTTGAAATGTGTAGACATTTAAAGGCGCCATGTGGCTCAAATTCATAATGTCAGCAAGTCATTCCTGTAGAGTATTGCAAGATGGCTGCTGGTAGGTTCACACTTAACTGACTAGCCTAAGCTACTGAAGAGTCCTGATGAGAGAGAAGGGTCAAGAAACTTTAGTGTATTACAGTTATTTTGATTTGGTAACCAGAAAGAACAGGTTTCATAATTAAGACAAAGATGTGATAATTTAACATAGCATATATTTTTAATTATTATCGAGAATCATTAATCATGCGTATGACTTGCACCATCACTTCATTCAATAATCTTCGATTACAAATATAACTTTTTGCAACAATATTACACAAAACTGTTTTTAACAGATAGTATCAAAATCACTAGAAAAGTAAATCTTTTTCTTTTAGACAAAAACAATCTCCACGAACTTGGACTAGTCATAAGATATTATGATACTCTACTGTATACATCAGGTGTAAAGTAAAATATTTGCATAGCTGTTTATGACGAGATTATAAACTGTACATTGACAGAATGTTAGTCTTAAAAAGCAAAATGAACTTGGATTAAAATAGAAAATACTAATTCACACAATTTTTGTTGGCAAGTTTTCACTAATCAAAATTTATCATTATTTTTCCTTCTCACTTGACTGTATCTTCACTAGACTTTGTTTACATACACCTGTTAAAAACTGGTGAATTTGCATGGATCATAATGTCTAATTGTTGCAGCCACCCAATCTGGTGAAGACCACACACATAACTACATGGAGTTTGGTAACACACCAAGCAACAAAAAAGATAAACTATTGTGCTCGGTGATATTCAGTTCTTTGTCTTATTTTCCTTAACAAACAAGTAATATTGAAACTGACTACTTTTACACTAAGAGAATAGACTCTTTGTGTTTGTTGCTTGTGTGTTCCACTTGTAAGAAACTATAACACCGGTAACAGATCAATAACAAACTATTAAAACATGCATTCAATTTTTGCAAAAGAGTGACTAACATAGAAGATTCTTTTAACAGTTACTAAACTGGAATAAACTAAACAGATACCTAAAAAATGTAAATATGAATAGTAAATAAATTTCTAAATATGAAACTAAATATCAGTTATATGCCCATATACTTTGTAAGCTAAATATAACATTCTTTAATTATAACCAAGAAAAACGAGTACACGCAAGCAACATCACAGAGCAAAATTGTAAATAAAATGCATTTCCTCAAGCCGACTTAATACTAGAAACTTTCTCTTGAAACAAAATATTCACGAAAACAACCGTTAGACTTGAATTGAAAACACTGCTTTGGTACTGATGCATAACTTGACTGTAGAGTTAGTTCACTTGGCTGGTGAATTCAGTATCACAGTACAGATGCTTTATTTGCCCTGTTTTTCTTGTTCAATTGCTAAAAAAAGGATCAAAACATTACAGCAAACAGTTGTAGGCAAATCTTGGTATATGTCCAACAGTTTTGCTGTTTATAAAACATTTCATCCATGGACTTGAAGAGATGTAAATACTGCCTTTACTTTGTAATCCAATCATGAGGAATATTGCTGCTTTTAATGATCTCATCTACCATATGCATTTTGCAAATACTTAATGTCTAGTTTAGAATGAAATAATGATTACGCACTCATTAATCACTTACTCTTTTTATCAGGTAATGGATTTTTCTCTTGGGTTTGTACATGCTTAAGTTGTTCCTTACTAATACTAGCAATTCCTTGTTGCAAGGCTAATTTCTGCTTTTCTTCTTCGACAGCTAAAAACAAGAAGTTATAGTTTTTAGGTTGTGTTTTATTAAAGATTTAGTTTGACCTCTGGGTCAACCTAGTCGATGTGAACAGTAGTCAGTCTTGCAGTTTTCAACAAACGAACGACGCAGTCAGTTTTTCAGAAGGTCAAACATTGCTACAAGAAATATATCAAAAGTAGCCTTCTTAAAATGTGTTACAATAATGTAATTATCTGCTGAAATCAATATATGAATTAATATACCTTCCCCCATCTTCATAATGGTTCCAATCAAGCTGACATCACAAAACTTGATTTGAAAAAGGGTGCAAGGAAGGTAAGAACATCAATAAACAACAAACGGAAAACCAAAGAAATCACCGAAAAACAGATAGCATACTAGAAAAAGGTAAAAGTCTAGTTAAACCAGACTTACAGTTTCTCTGAAAGGTTTTAGTATGGTGCAGCACGTCCTTACTGAAACGTTCAACTTCTTCATCAAGAGCTGTGTGGACTTTTTCTTCCTCCACAACTGAAGAGAACATTAAACAGTGAGACAGAGAGTCAAAAAGCTTGTTCTCAGGTTCCTACTTTACTGAGAATTCTTAGAAGGCTCCAAAGTGGAGAAAATCAGAAATGGTAGCCAGATAGCGAAATGCACAGCTAATAAATTATTGCAGTTATTACACATATAAAGCACTTCGTTATTAAAACAATATTCTGGCTAAACCTTTCACAATTGTGTATATTCTCAACTTATGCACTGGCAAACATAGCCAAGACATGACACGTGCCAGCAGCTGTCAAACTGACAACTTACAATCGTGCTGATGGGTAACAGTATGACGCAGCACATCTTTTGGGAAGCGTTCAATTTCTTCTTCAAGAGCCTTGTGGACTTTTTCTTCATTCACCACTGAAGACAAAAATACACATATAAGCTAAGAATACAGATTAGAGAATATATTCTTGAGGCTTTGAAAAAACAGATTACAGAAACATAAGTAACTTATAAAATTTACCTTTGCGAGTGACAGAGTTTGAAAACCAGACGAGCAGGTTTTTAGTAAATCTATACACTGCCAACAAATGCCTCAATAAAATTTAATACTTGTTGCTTGCCATGTGTGGAATAAAGCAGACTTACAGTCGTGCTGTTGAACAATTGTATGTTGTAGAACATCTTTATCAAAGCGTTCGATTTCCTCATCAAGAGTCTTGCGAATCTTTTCATCAGCCACGGCTACAGAAGGAAACAGCACATACATGAGAAAAATCAACAGCAGCGCATGCCTTTCGAAAAGATGCGTAAAATAATGTAGAATTTAATCCAGAGAAGTTGCATAACTATTTCTAATCGAACATCACAATACTATGTGGATACCAAAATAAGGTCAGAAGGCTTTCATCATGCAACCAGTACTAAAACAAAGCTGTATCACCAATTCTGAGAATACGGTAAACAATGAGAGGGGGAGCTAAAAAGCTAGTTCTGAAGCTCCTGGTTCAGAAGAAAAGCACCAAACAAGGAGAAAATCAGAAATCTCAGCCCGGTAAAATGGACAGCTAATACAATATAAAATATCAACACTTATATCTGAAACATTGGCTAAATTTGTCAAGACATGACATGCCAGCAGCTGTCAAATTGACAACTTACAATCGCACTGATGGGTAACAGTATGGTGAAGCACATCTTTTGGGAAGCGTTCTATTTCTTCTTCAAGATCTTTGTGGATTTTTTCTTCGGTAACCACTGAAGAGAAACAGGTCCATATAAGCGGAGAATAAACCTTAGAAATTGCATTTTCTGCGCTTAGAAACCCACAAAATATATCAGAACACATAAACATTACTATATACCAGAAATTAAAAGTAGCTTTACATGATGCAAAACCTGAAATGAAAGTAGGTTTTTATTACATCTGTACATGACCAATTACAAATTTACTAGGCAGCAGTTTGTTGCTAGCATGGAAGAAAGCTGACTTACAGTCACGCTGTTGAACTTTTGCATGCTGTAGAATATCTGTATCAAAGCGTTCAATTTCTTCATCGAGAGCCTTGTGAACTTTTTCATCAGCCACAGCTGTGGAAATGGCAGATATATGAGACTAAGTCAACAGAATATCACTTATTTTGTAAAGAAAACAAGTAAATCTAGAAAGTACATGTATTCCTATCATCACAAATACCTGGGGACAACAAAAATAAGAATGGAATGGAAAACTTTTGCCCTAAAACCAATGTTCAAAGAATGCAAAAATTCTAGTTCAACTGGCAAGTTTCGGCACAGTCAATAAGGGTGACTTACAATCACTTTCCATAGTTTTAACATGGTGCAATACATCTTTTTCAAAAAGCTCAATTTCTCCATCAAGAGCTTTGCGACATTTTTCTTCCTCCACAACTGAAGAGAATATGTTAAAAAAATAAGACTGATTGCCTGCAAGCTAATGCTGATGTTCCCAGTAAGAAGAATATGTCGATCACACGGTAAATTAAAGCGAACCAGTTAGATCTCAAAACCAATGTCAATGTGAAATTGTTATCACAAACATAGAAGCTTAGGGTTTAAAAGTTGGACACCATAATAACAAAGAGCTTAATGCTTACACAGTTGTCTTGAGACACCAACATACAAGAAACAGAGCAGTAGCAATCTCCTAAAGTGTTAGAATATATTACAGCCCGATATTCTGTCACACTGTATTATAATGCAGTTCGACTGCTACCTTTAGGCAATACTTTAAAGTTAAAACACAATAAAACAGTATCAACAATGTAGTGACAATATAAACAATAATGTGCACACAACTGGCTCACTCCACACAAAAGCAAGCAGGCATTGGTGATACACCCATTTAAAATGTTAGTAAAAATAAGGGCACAAAGTCAAAGTTAAGTCACAAAGGCAGGAAATGCACACAACCAAGCCCCAAATACTTGAAAGAAGAGCATGTTTAATTCAAAGCAAGCAGGAGACTTACAGTCTCTTGTCAATGTTTTAGCATGATGTAAAGCTTAGGGTTTAAAAGTTGGACACCATAATAACAAAGAGCTTAATGCTTACACAGTTGTCTTGAGACACCAACATACAAGAAACAGAGCAGTAGCAATCTCCTAAAGTGTTAGAATATATTACAGCCCGATATTCTGTCACACTGTATTATAATGCAGTTCGACTGCTACCTTTAGGCAATACTTTAAAGTTAAAACACAATAAAACAGTATCAACAATGTAGTGACAATATAAACAATAATGTGCACACAACTGGCTCACTCCACACAAAAGCAAGCAGGCATTGGTGATACACCCATTTAAAATGTTAGTAAAAATAAGGGCACAAAGTCAAAGTTAAGTCACAAAGGCAGGAAATGCACACAACCAAGCCCCAAATACTTGAAAGAAGAGCATGTTTAATTCAAAGCAAGCAGGAGACTTACAGTCTCTTGTCAATGTTTTAGCATGATGTAAGACATCTTTGTCAAAGCGTTCAATTTCTTCATCTAGAGCTCTGTGGACTTTTTCTTCCTCCACAACTGAAGAGAATATGTCAGATCATCAACATGGGATCCTGTAAGCTTATTCTAAGTATTTTGGTTTTAAATCAAGCTATTTATCGAAGTTAAGGTAGTAGCAAATATTGTTTAGTACAATTTATTTACACTTTATGCTTTAAGTTAAATTTTAGCTATTAAATGAAAAGATAGACAAACAAAAGTAGATATATTTTGAAAGTATACAACTCAAACTTTCGAAATCCGTAACTATTTTTCTCTGGGTAGGTCATATGACCTGTACGGTTGCCATTTTGGGTTAAAACCATCAACATTTTGAAAAGTACAATTCATAGAATATAAGTTAAAAACACCTCATACATGAAGGAAATTTGCACAAATATTCCTTACATATATAGCTACAAAACAGTGTCTCAGATTTTCAAAATTTTCAAAATTTCATCACCTCAATTAAGTTGATTTTTTTTTTCTGATGTATACACTTTGAAATTGGTATCTATTGAACGAATTGAAGCAAATTTTCAAAAATCTGAGATTCAGTTTAGCACCTACATACTTTTATGTAAAGATTATTTGTGCAATGTTTCAACTACATAGCCTTAAGTGGTCTTTGACTTATACTCTTTTGAATTTCACATTTCAAAACTTAGCGTTTTAACCCTAAATACTATCCTTACAGGTCACATGATATCAAAGTAAATTACAGATTTAGAAAGTTTAAGTGGTATACTTTCAAAATACGTAAACGTTTGTTTGTCTATCTTTCACTTAATCAGCTATGGTTTAAGTGTTAAGTGTGAATAAATAGTGACGAACAATAATCGCTACCTTAAAAGAGTAGAAAAATAAGCATGCATCACTAAGTGTTAATCTAAAATGCAACATAACATGCTAAGCATTTGAAATTACCGATGCCCATGATGACAACTAAACTCATCTCGTGAGCAAGAACAAATGTTCTTCATTTATGGATATAACACATTATCACACCCATTGAATGATCATAAATCGTTTTCATTACGGAACTTGAAACCCGTAGTACGACAACTTAAGACAATGTGAACTTACGATCATGCTGCTGAGTTTTAGCAGGATGAAGAACGTCTTTGTTGAAACGTTCAACTTCATCGTCAAGAGTTTTACGCAGTTTTTCTTCTTCAACAGCTACAGTTAAGGAGGATGATTAGTTAAGATACACACAGCTAGGCAGTGATTAGTATCAAATAAAACAGAACAGTACTAGATCTAATAAGTATCTTAATAGTGGTGTTTTCAGAAATTGATCATGATGCCCATAATTTATTGTCTAGCTTCTGCAAATTAAAAGCTATATCAAGAAACTGGATAAAACAAACCCTCGTTTGCTGAAATTTAAAAAGATCCATCTTTCAGAAAATCCTGTATGCACCTCTGCTTACGCAATGAAATAAACACAGCTTCAACTTTTGATGAAAACACAAATTTATAAAGTGCCATTAGATATTATGTTACAGTGCACCTTTTGAATTATTAATTATTTATGTCGCAGTCGCTCATATTGCATGGTAGAACGGAATAGTTTTAGTCACGCATTAATGTCTTAGTGTGATGCAAAACACCCCTATCAAATCGTACAGTCCATTCATCAATAGTTTGCAACGTTATTTCATCTTCAACTATGGTAACAAAACAACACAGAATTTACCTTCATTGAAATCCATTGACAAAAGTATTCATAATTCAAACAACTAGTACGTACATGCATAAAACACATAAAAAAATCATCAAGCTCATGCACATCAAACATGCAGTGATGCCTAATCCCGAACAGTAAGAAGTGGAGACTACAGCATTTTAATTAAGAAACGAGTACAAATGAAGAAGACAGCATAAAGTTTGCCTACAGCTATTGATGTATATTATATATAAAAGACCAATAGAACATCACACTCCCTCAATAGAAGTTGGAATGCATGTTTTAAAGAGAACATTTTTTACTTACGATTTCTTTCCTGTGGTTTGGTATGTTTCAAAGCACCTTTATCAAAACCTTCAATGTCAGATTCTAATTTCTTATGTTGTTTTTCTTCTTGCACCACTGAAAAAAAACTTCCTTTGTATTTCAAATTAATTTATTTATGCAGAAAAAAACTTTCTTGAGGGGTAAATGCTAAAAACAGAATCTGGCAACTGACAACTTCCACAAGATTTTCTGCTATTTCTGATTCTAGTCTGCTCACACATAGTGCTGGTATAAATGTCCAACAAGATCACCGAATGGTGATAAAGATGTTGTTATAGAGCGAGTGTGTACTGGGATACTCAATAATAATAAGATATGAAAACAATCATATACATAAGAAGCTTTTTCTAAGAATATAAATATATACCTGTTTTGTCTGGTAGTACAACTTTTTCTTGTGTCTCAGCATGTTTCATTTCTTTTTTATCAAATCCTGTAATAGCCTCTCCTAGAGCTCTTTTATTTTTTTCATCTTCCACAGCTAAAAGTAAAGATATCTATTTAAATATTACGTCCCACTGTAGGTCTCCTACCAAAGGCCTTCACTAACACAAATTCATTCCACAGAATATGCTTTAATATAAATAAATACATTACGGAAGCTGTACTTTTTAGGTAAACTCTCTTTTGATTCCCAGCACGGCGTCCGGTACTTACCAATTGTTGTCAAGTAATGAACAAAGAAGCTAACACAGAAAATAAATTAAGGATTTAGATAGCTTACGATTTCTTTCAAAAAGTGTTTGATGCTTCAATTGGCCTTTATCAAAATGCTCAATTTCTGTCATTGCCTTCACCTCAGCTACATCTAAAAGTAGATAATTGCAGATATAATAAATCTGTCACAACCAGGCAAATATTACTACAGCCGAAGAAGTGAAATCTCAGTTGTAAACACAGGGTACATAATATTGTAGTTGATTGTGACACATTAATAAAATCATATCAGAACTCTACAAATCTGCTCAATTTTTTAATCAGATATAATTAATCGGACAGTTTGAAATTTAGTCAACAAAACTTAATTCATCTATAGGTTATATGAAGTACACACAAAACAAATGACATAGTCGTAAGATCCGAGTACTATGCTTGAACTTTCACCGTTTTAGAACTTTTGAAATAATTTATTAGTCTGACCAGTCTGATTTAGCAAGACCCAGGTTTTACGTTTGAATGGTGGTCGTACTATTGAGTTGTCGTATTTCTGTGGATATGAGATCGTAAAAGGTACCGTTTATGAAAATGGGTATTCAAAAATTGACTATACTTATTAATTAATCAACCATTCATTTATAGCAATCTCCATATAATAATCCTTTAATTCACTTTAAATGTAGCTCCCGATGCAGTATTCAAACTCAGTAAGAATCTGTTTGCACTGTTTTCA
Organism: Phoronis ovalis; assembly: GCA_028565635.1. Lineage (NCBI taxonomy): Eukaryota > Metazoa > Phoronida > Phoronidae > Phoronis > Phoronis ovalis. The sequence continues at coordinate 5,427 of JAOXYB010025469.1, read as the reverse complement.
GGATCAAACCTGTTTCAATTAATTTATCAGCCAAAATTGAATTTGAACAGTCAGTTTTGTTTTTATGAATGATAGGAAAATGTAAAACAGCCTAATGTATAGTCCTACTGGACATTTTTGCTGATAATATATCCAACAAGTAATTAAGTAATAACATAATATATGATTTTGCAAAGTTGAGAAAAGGTACGACCTCGTTGCAATCAAATCAACTGATATAGATTGAAGCACCACTTTATTATAGTTTTTCTGATATCAATGCAGCAGACTTCAGTAAATGCATTGTAGTTCGATAGTTAAACCCAGCTCTTATTTTCGAGACTGGGTCTTAATTCGTACGTAAGACGTAAGAGTCTTGCTATCAGGGTAATACAGTAAGTAAATTAACTGAACAGAGGCAGAACATACAATCTTTTTCAACAGTGGTAGTCGGCTTCATTTTGTTCTTGTCAAACCCTTCTATTTCATTCTCAAGAGCAATTTGTTGTTTTTCTTGTTTAATAGCTGCAAACAAATAAGAGGATTTAGCTACATAAGTTTGTTGGAACAAAATTGGAGCCACACATGTATAGAATAGCCTATATACAGACACAAGAAGTTTAAATTTTATAGTCGCAAAGAATGCCTTAACTTTTTATACAATCCATGCTACCAAATCACAGTAAAACAGTGAGATGAAGACATCAGAATTTAGTCTTAAACAAATTGAGTGACTTTTCTAAGATTTACCTTCAGTATCAGGCAGTGGATTTTTTTCTTGAGTCTCAACATGTTTCATTTTCTTTTCAGCATCAAATGAAGTGACTTCTTTTACAATAGAGGTGCGTTTCTTCTCCAGGCCCACAACTACAAATCAGAAAAGAATTAAACAAACCTTGCATTTAAAATGTATACTGGTCATGAAACTATGTTACATTATGGACTATGTTCATTTGAAACTCTGTAATAAGATATACACAATGGATAAACATATTGCTCACCATCCATCTCCAAAGGTTTGGTGTGTTTTAGCTGACTCTTGTCAAATGTTTCGAGTTCACACTCTAGTTTTTTGTGCTTTTTCTCTTCCTCCACTGGATTTTTTTCAAATGTTGCAGCGTGTTTAAGAGCAGATTTATCAAATTCCTCAATACCTTGTTCCAGAGCTTTCTGTTGCTTCTCAAGTTGAACCGCTACAAAGTGAAATGAACTATTTTAACTATTTATATAATATTCTTTTAGTTATGTACTTCCATTTATTCAAGTTTGCATGCTTTTAGTCGGGAGATGCACTAACACTCCAAGAAAAGAAATTTTCAACACCTAAATATATCATTAGTCCCATCAGGATTAAGTAGGAAAGCCAGAAGCTTTCATATTTCACTTTAAAATTAAACTGTGCAAAGCTTGCAATTTGTTCCATTTTTTAAGTAATGGCATATTAACATGGCATTGGCAACATTCCACGCTTTTAAGTAATATGGACAAAACCAGCCTTACTTTCAGCATCCGGTAGCGGGTTCTTTTCCTGGGTTTCTGCATGCTTAAGTTTTCCTGTATCAAAGCCTTCAATAGCACTTTCAAATTCTTTTTGCTGCTTCTCCGCAATCACAGCTAAAACAGATATTGAACACGTGTTCATGGAAATTAATGTAACACAATGACAACGTTTATCCCATCAATCTGATTGTTGCCACACTTTTGTTTATGGGCCTTTTAGCAGCAATGTTCTACAATACATTTTTCATAAGGAATATATGCAGAATTACAATTTCAGATTAATACTTGATACCTACCATCTTTCCCAGGTAGAGGGTTCTTCTCCTGTGTTTGTGCATGTTTCAAACCACTCTTGTCAAATTTTCCTACTTCTGCCTCTAGTTTCTTATGTTTCTTCTCCTCTCCAACCACTGAAATTTGGCAAGCATTCCTATATAACTTCTGAACTTCTACCAGCTTGTTGTTCAGGAATAACTTTGATACTTGGCAACATGCCAATATTTTTCAAGTTTTATGTTTATAAACAACTAGTTTAGAGAGTGTTTTGGGAAATAAGACAAGATCATAACAACAAAATATACGAGTTACCTGTAATAAACAGCCGACATGATATGCATTCAAAGAGTTTAGAAAGTTACCATGCAATAGTTCAGTGCATGTGTCAAAAAATTTTGAAGATCATTTAAACTTATCTTACCATCTCTTTCTCCAACAACGGTGTGTTTGAGCTGGCCCTTTTCAAAGCCTTCAATGCCAGTCTTAAGCTCAACATGCTTCTTCTCTTCAGTAATACCTACAGATTAAATACCATACCATACCATTATTAAATGATTCACAATAGAGTACTTTGGCCACGTTTAGTTGTTTATTTTTATCACACAGACACACTGATACAAGTATGCTTGTGTGTCGACATTGAAGATGACATCTATCAATTTTACATGTAAATACAACAATTTGTATTATGTTAAAAAGGTAGAAAGAAACTGATATTAATATATTTTTGTAAGTTATATTGAGATGAAAACATCTGTGCATATATAATACATGCGATTATCAAACACTGACAACTTGACACTGAAGAATGTTTAGTTCATAATTCCTCATATTAAATAAACATTAGCAATCATATACATGTAGCCCACAAACTGAATTTCTACTATACAAAAATGTCTGCATTCTTAATGCATGTGCATAGTAATAAGCTTATCACTGACAACAGTTATACGACAAAGTAGCTTACTAGTATTTGCCACCACTACCATCTACATGACCAGGAACATCCTCATAAACAAATTCTATACTTTAAGTTTCTGTTTGATAACTTATTTTTAATACAATTCATGGACAAGTTTTGCTACTTTTTCTCTATATCAAGAAATACCTACTATTACGATCTGGAAGTGGATTTTTCTCCTTGGTATCACTTTTTCTCAACTGTGTCTTATCAAATTGTGAGACGTTTGACTGAAATTCTTGGTGTTGTTTTTCTTGGACAAGAGCTGTGGAGAGGCAGGGTAGCAGGATGGTGAGGATTAATTGACAGAAATCAATTATGACTTTTGCAACAATTCCTTTGAGCAATTAATTAATTCAAATACAAAAAGATATGTAGCATAACCAATTCATTTGAAGATCTAGTAGCAAACAGTCCATGTTAAATTACTGAAACTAGTGTCACTGTAAAACCGTGTATTCCCCAGCTCAGACATTTAAATCAAAACTAAAAATATTGCAAATTGTGTAGAACCATACCAAAAGCAGTAAAAAAACAAAGCACCCAAATAAAAATACTTCACATCTAGTTTGTTCACACTTGCCTGAATTAAATTTATGGTCACCTCAAACATCACTGGTTTGGCCTCGTCTTGATGACAAGAACAATTACTATTAAGTTTTTCTTGTAAAACAATGCTCACAACAACAATATTCCCATCATATTAAAAGACGAAATTATATACATGTTTGACAAGTGGTTAATGTCTTTTAAAGAGCTGCTTTTTGTGAACTCCCCAACGTAACATATCAACCAAATAACAAATAATCAAACGAAGGAGTGGAAAAATTTCCACAGTGTTTTAGGACTGGTTAACGTGGCATAATTAAGGCCTTTGAGATAGCAAAATCCGAATGTTGCTGCTAAATTGTGGATATTCACTTACTATGGGTGTCAGGCAGCATATTACGCTCCTTTGTGCGAGTTGATTTCAACTGCTCAGCGTTGAAGTCAGAAACACCTTGAAGGATCTGCTCTCTTACAAAATCTAGAAAAGCATGCGGGCATGAAGCAAGCAATGTGCCAAGGGTTGAACAGATAGACCATAACAACATCTACCACCACCACCACACAGAATGAAACAGGTGAAGATAGGTTTATTTATCAATATATTTAACAGTGCATTGGGTGGTCGTGCAACAAAATACAATAACAGTGCAGATTCTACTATTGATGGTGCATGTTTTATTAGTGACACCCTACCAGTTATTGATTGTTAGTGTTTATGATAATAAATTCAGTTGCAGGTATGTAAGTGTCAAACACATGACTGTGTCCCAACTGAGGCATTTATGCAGTCTGTTGCTCCTGGTACCCTTATTTGATCTAGTCATAACAATAAGAATTTTAAATGAAATTCTATTACATTGTGATAACTCTGTTGAGGACCTGATTTTTTAAATACATTTTTTTCAGACAATGTCAATACGGACATGCTGATATACTAACCTTCTCAATGATACATTAGAATAATATAAATCAAAAATTCTAAATGAAACTTGTTAGTATGCTCAAGGCTGTTAGTAATGTTAATTCGTTATAGCACATAGGCAAGTAGTGCCTGTTTTTTAGGTACTTACATACTATCTAAGACGATGCAGCACTTAAATGCATAGCATTCAGTTGGATATGGATTTTACTCACTTCTGAACCATACAGAAAAGGATGTTTTCCTCTCACCTACATGCTACAAGCATCTGTATCACCATGAATACAACGAACTAGTCTAGAAAAACTCTGAAGCTCACAGATAAAAGAAACTGACACTTTCTGATTCCAAGCTTGGCCATAAATGTTCAGCATAGTCAGTAAAGGATAATGTTTTTTATTAAATTCAGTAGTGCAACTTACTACCGTAATTCCTTATAATTTAGAAACCAAATATTTTTAACAGTGAAAATTAATTGTGTTAAGTGGTATAAATTGCTAAAAAAAAAATCCCACCTACACTTCACTGAAATGCTTTTTTATTTAATGATGACGGCTTAGTCTGCAATCAGAGAATGGATTTCCCTCAGCTGTTTACATGTTTGCACTATACATATTACCACACTTTGGCCTTACTTTCAGCATTGGGTAATTGATTCTTCTCGTGGGTCTCCACATGCTTCAACTTGGTATGGTCATATTGGGCTGCAGCAGTTGCCATCTTCAGTATTTCTTAAATATCACTTGTAAATTGTGTAACTGAAAAAGAGAACACAGAATGAGTAATAACAACTACACAAGCAGTTAGTTGACTATGGACAATCATCACAGAACTGAATCTTTAATGTTCACCAATGAAACAGCAAAACACTTGCTAGCTATATATCTGGCATCCAGTGGCATGTGGGTATTTTCAAACATCAGCAATCATTAACCTTGCTAGCTCACTATGATTTAAAAATAATCACAGCCATGTTGTACAGTAATAAAAGGTGTCCCACAGAGTCTTCTGAAGCATCAGCCCCTCCCCCCTAATATTACACATCTAAACAAAGGGCTTATTCAATAGAAAATATAAAAGTTATCAAAATAAAAAATAACTGTTGTGTTTAAAAGTTTTCATGTTGATATATGTAATACAGATTAACACATGTCTTTTTCTACAACTTTACTTCCAGATCCTTTGAAGTCCAATAAACCTTTACACTTCAAGTACCGTGTCCATAACTGCAACAGTCTTCAAG
>JAOXYB010025458.1:0-15984 GCA_028565635.1 Phoronis ovalis | reverse complement strand
TATTTGTTATATTTATTAATTTTTAGTATCCATGGCTACAGATCATTCCAAATTAGTGGAGATCACTCGTGACTTTTTATCATGTCCCGTCTGCCTAGACCCATTCACAGATCCGAGACAACTACCATGTTTGCACACATTTTGTCTCAAATGCATTGATAAACACATAAAGAGTAACAGACGAGATGCAATCTTTGAATGCCCACAATGTCAGTCACAAACAGATGTACCAGAAAATGGAGGTACTGGATTTAAAACTAACTTCTTTATTTCTGGCTTACAAGAAGTAATGCCCTCTCATAAAGATGGAAAGGTATTCTGTGACATATGCAAAGATCAGAAAGTTCCTGCAACATCGTTGCGTGTGCAGTGTATTGATAAATTATGTCAGGAATGCTGTTATTGCCACCACAGAACAAAACTCACACGAGATCATCGCATACTGAGCCTGGAAGAGTATTACTCAGGAAGCTATCTTGAAGAATTAAGAGCACATCAAAAACGATTCTGTACCGAGCATTCCACTAAAGAAATTGAACTTTACTGCAAGGATTGTAAAGTTCCAGTGTGTATGCTGTGTAATGCCTTACATCACAACAATCATTCCATGACAACACTGCATGATGCTGCTGCAAGCGTCAACCAAACCCTGAGGAAAGTCACTGAACAACTAAAAGTTAAAGAAAAATTACTTGCATCAGGAATACAACAATATGAAATTGACTACTATAAAACTAACTTTATTGAAGAAGTTACAAAGTGGGCAGAAGAAATCATTAACAATGTTAACGTAATGAAAAATGAAACAATTAAAGAAATAACAGAAATAACAAGCAAAGAAAAAACTGATAACAATGCCAAAATTGAGTCTTTCAAACAAAAGCTGCAGCTTCTGACAGATTCTATAGCCTACTGTGAGACAATAATTCAACATGGCAGCGATATTGAAAAACTCCAGGATAATCAACTTTTACACAAACTGAAGCAAATGCATGCAATAAATATCATACAACTTAATAGAAAACCCATTTTTACGTTGGATATAATTTCATCAGAAATCACTCCTCCTCAGCTGAAGTACTCACAGTTGCAACAGCCACTGCCATACGTAACAGATAAGGTCCAGCTACAAGGAGCTGTACGTACATGTAGCGAAAAACAGTCACCAGATGTAAAAGGTCAAGTCCCTGTAAACCAACAACCACAAACTTCTGTAGAAATAAGCTTGGAAAAAAATAAGGCACATGTACCGCAAAAATGCGAACATGCTAAAGACATTGTCATGTATAGATATGAAACTAACAGTACTGTCAGCATTGCCTGTAATAAGTCTGAGTTTCTAGTAGTAAGTCCTGAAATAGCAGGCATTTCTGTGCACAACAGAAATGGTACTCTACAACATGTCATTGGTCGGCGTCAACTTAAAGAAGGTTCACAGAAAGGCATCACAGTAGACAGAGATAACAATATCCTGGTTACATGTAGTAACAACATTTATATTTATGATGCACAGAAACAGCAAAAAAAAGTGCTAGACATAGGCAATTTAAAATTTCCATTTCCAGATCCCTTTCCAAGCAGAGACTGCATTATTACCACCAACAGTAAGCAGGAAATCTTATACGTGGGGACTGACCGAGATGTAGTGCAGGTACTTGATTATGATGGCAACATACGACAAACTATTACTAGCAAGACTTTAGGTGTAAAGGAAATCAATCCTAGTAGTTTAGCAGTAAATGATAAAGATGAAATCATTTTAGCTGATAGTTTGGAACATTGTGTGTACATCATAGATGCGAAAGGTAACTTATTACATACATATAAACCAGATGGTGACATGGCCCTTGGCAATTCATGTGTATTGTGTACAGATATGTGGGGTCAAATCATTTATGCAGATCAGGAATATAAAGACATCCACCTTTTATCTAGAACAGGTGACCATCTGTCTTGTCTCTTACCTAATGCTAGTTCTAATAGTTCACATAATTTTAGGGCACTAGCTACTAATGGACAAGGTGAGTTGGTGCTGATGACGTGGGGCCGCATACAACTGTATAAATATTAGGACAGCCTGCATGATTGATAGCCAAGTGAAACGTGAAAGTATAGTATCTACATAGACTGCATATCTTATAAGCTTACAAAAGTCAAAATTTGGTTTTCAAGTCAAAAATTGGTTTTCAAACTATAACCTGCAGCACTATCAGTTGCCCATATAATAAAAATATATATATAAACTCAGTTTCGTAGTATTTATGTACTGCTTGACTTAAGAAACTTGGATATAACAAGAGTCTAAACTTTCACACAATTCAGCTAGCTATGCAAAAACGTTCTTAAAAGGAAGCACATTACAGTCTAGGACAGCAAATGTTCAAAAATACTGGTACTGCTGCCCAAGCCAAATAGCAAGGAAGATGCAACTCAACAAGTCAACGATAGAGTAATATTTTTGAATGTGATATTGAGATGTATATAAAAGAGTTCAAGATGTCTTTAAAAGGAACATTTTTGAAATTGGATACTAGTCTACCAGAAGAATATTATTTTAGACCCTGTGTTTGCACATGTGTACCCAGTATTTCCAAAAGTACCAGCCAAGAATATAGCACATGTTTCTTTATTGCTGGAAATTAAAAAATCTTTGAGACTTTCCCAATGCAATACTAATTAAACATTTAATTTACATATCACACCTTGTGTGGTATGATGCAAGCATTATGTTTATTTCAATATAGTTTGTTTACAAACTCACCAATCTGTGTGTGGGTCATCAATCACCAGCAGTGTTTTACATCTGTCTTTGTTATAAGCTGGCTGTTTTGGAGTTGTTGCAGACTGGAATATTCCACGTGCTGATCCACTGAATGAGCTCTTCGATGGTGAGCTAGGTGCACTAGGCGATGGCCCTTTTCTTGATGAAGTGAAGAAACTTGTAATTCCCTGGGAAAAAATATCATTAAATCTAGTGTTATAAACTTCAGAATGTTTCTTTATGCACATGCAGTAAAACTTATGCTTTAATAACAGTCACATAGTACGTATATAAAAATGTCCAAGGAGTGAAATGGCTTATAGAATGATGTTGTAACATGATGGAAGACGAGTTTTAGTTTTCATTGATATGTCACTTATATGACAAACTTTATTATACCCACATCTCTTCTTTTGTAACATTCCATAGCTTCATATCTACCAGCAATACAAACTTACTGAGTCGCATTGCTGCCTATTTCTCTAAAGCACAAATTCTACAAAGCAACTGTTTAGTTTTGGAGTTTATTTTTAATGTATATTATGTAGTTTCATATACACTGTAGTTTTTAGTGAACATGTGTTACTGTAAATAAATGTGTAATGATACAAGTTATTTTTAACTGTATGTTATGTAGTTATACATCATAAAATGTATTTTTAATTAATACATGTTACTATACATACTATAATAATTTTTTTTAAATATTTGAATATATCATTGAATTGCAGTGTGTTACATTAACCTACTTCAAGCCTTGGATAAATCAAATGATTGCATAAAGTCAAAACATATTCATTTTAAATAAAGTAAAGGAAAGTTGTACAATAATAAGTACTTGAATAAATCATTTAAAGATGACTCACCTGATTTTCTTCATCTTCCAAATCTTTCTGAATGTCACTAGAACTAAATCTTCTCCGTAAGTAATTCATTCTACTCTCCAACCCGTCTCGAAAACTTGAGAAGCTTGTAATCTTTGATGTTGCTACCCAATCAATGACAGTTTCAAGTATTCCTTTGTCTTTTTGCTCCACGGTAAATTTAAAGATGGCTATCTGTTACACTACAAACTACGGGTTGGCTGTGTTGACATCTATATCTGAAGAAAATTTTTTGTCAGAATTAAAACAACATTAGGATAATGGTTAAAACATCTTTCCAGACTGGTATGTTGAGGATTGCAATTTATTAAAAACAGAAATTATTTTGAATTATCCAGGTGTTTAAATATTTCAATGAACAAAAAATATAAACCGGATAGTTTTTAAAGTTTTATTTTTTGTTACTCTTGATGAATGAATTGAAAGACACGATGCAAGAATTCAATTGTTTTCAAACCATTTTTACATTCATTTGGTACAATTTTTCAGTAAGCCAATATTTGAAAACTGTTGCTAAATTTAAATTGTAGTAAATGCCATCCATTTCTGATTCCTTTCAGATAACGAAAATGTTACTTAATCCTCTGTATTTCTATTTATAATATTATATGAATAGAATAACTTTCCAGTGAAATGTTACTAGCCTGGAGTGCTGTTTTTCCTAATTTCAGTAGACATCTTTTGACAAAGTGATATATAAAGACGGACACAATAACCTTTTAGTTTGATTATCAGAGTTGACACATCCTGTATTTCCTGTCATATTAACATGATGATTACAAAAATACAGCAGCAATAGAAATAACTATGCATCACATATCAGGAAAAGAAGCAGATTTTTAGAAACAATCCCATTTGCACAGTTGAAGATACTTAATATATTGACCGCATCATTTATAGTCACACATAGTGAGCACTATTTTCTTTCAGTTTTGTTCATCAATCAGCTTTTAAATAAAACCAATAATTAGTTAATATTTTCTATATTTATGACAACAAGGTTATATAGATTACCTAATACTTGACATAACCAACTAAAGATGCTTAGCCAACGAATGGACATCTTTAGAACTATGATAACACTGGCTTATTAAAAATAATATTTAAAACTTATTACCAGGCAAACACTTATACTGAAATAAGTTCATATCTTATAACCAATGAGATACCTCTCTGCAACCAGATAACCAATTAAATATGGGTTCTGTCGTTGTGCCGTAGAATATTTTTAAATTAAATTATTTACACTCATGAGTTACTCGTATACAAAAATGAGTGGGTAGTATTAAACTATGCTTGAATGAGGTTCTGTGACTACAATTAATGTTGTTTGTAATGATGATAACAGTTAAAATACAATTATATTCGTCGCCAGTTATGCAATATCTGTAAAAATATCTACTTTTATGTAATGAAAATCTAATACCTTTTCCGATGTTGATATTTTGAATAGTACAGGGGTTTATATAATTATATAAATATATGTGAATGTAAAATAAGTCTATTATGAATGGAAGGAAGAGAAGACAAGACGGGATTAGAGGAGTCGGAATCAAAGCACATTTTACTTTATCATATGGTATTTGTTCCTCAGAAATCCTTAGTATGCTGCATAACTAATCACACAATACAAGCAGTTTTCATTGCTAGCACTTACCTCCATTTAGTGAATCATAGCAATATAATCCTAATAGCTTTAATTGGTATCTTGATTTTGAAATCTTATGAGACAATCCTAATGTACATTTTAAAGCTTGAAATCTTTTGACATTAGTTTCGGTAGAACTTTGATTTTGGTTATCTTTTTATAGCTTCCCCCACTATATTTTGGTAAAATGTTGTTTCTTTCCTCTGATCTGCTTGATTATATGCCTGGTACCCAACACTATTAGGAGATGTCTTTTCTGTTAGTGTGTTGGAATGATATTGATCTTCTAGTTCCTTATGCATTCACTCTCTTTCAAATCAATAAGCAGTCTGAAATAAAGATCATAGCTAATCATTAAACATAGTTTCAATATCCTAATCATTTCCGCTCAAAGAATTTAGAATTACTTTTTAATAATACACAAAAACATTGCCATCGACATCACCAGTTCCTGTCGCTGGAGTGTGCAGCTGCTGATAATAGTCTCCAATTTAACTTGCTTCAACAGAAGTTACATGTATAATAAATGGCTACAGACCTGGCAAAAACACAAAAAAACAGTTACCTTATTCTACATGGAGTTCATTAATATTACCCGGGGATATATCCTAACTAATGACATTCAGAAAAGTGTATTTGTAGTGAATATCCCCAGTGCTGCTGTCATACTGTCAATTTTTTCTATTTCTACTTCTTTTCCCGGTACCTGTTGTCAGAATCGTGGTTACAAGTGTTTTTATATAAGCATTAGTTTAGCTGCATACAGAATAGTGCACTAAGTTGACCTCATACCGAGGGTGGTTACTGCAAAGATACTGTTCATCCTCAGTTGTTTTTTTACATCCCTTGAGACAGGATTACCATTTTACATGGTCATTTAAGCCACGAGAAATACACAGCTCCTACTGTTGAGAGCCACATTTTTAAACCTTGAAATGCATGTACAAGCCCAGAATCGAACCCACAACCAGGCGGACATGTCAACAACTACACCATCATTCTCAAGGATCACCTGTTATTTTTATTAGTTCCAAATAGCTTTTTTGACAAACATTGTCAAGATCTATTTTAAAGGACTACGATAGAAATCAGATTGAGAGACATTTTGTTAAAGATACCTAAAAAACAGTTCCATACAACAAGGTTTTAACCAAATACGTTACATAAAAGCTTCTGAATGGATTTTTCACTTTTGGGTGCAAATTGCTACAACATATAAAGTTAAAGGTTAATCTAGTTTACTCAGAGGCAACAAACACTACGGGTGAGAAATTCTACAGTACTACAGTCTGCAAGGGAAAACAAAGGTTTATACTTAAATACCACTAATCTAAATAGATTTTTATTGCAATTAACTTGCATAAAGTAATAAACCATTAAGATATTCTGGAACCATATCAGAAGACCTTCAATGATGGCTAATGTCTGTTTGATCAATATAAAATGGTAATAACAAATATGGTCTAAATAAGCAGAATAATCATATACAGTAGGCATAAAAAATTGTATTGGTCATGCATTGCATTTTTATAAATAAGAGTATGCAATGTAATGAACTGTCTATGAGAATACATGAGTTCCAGAAAAAAGACACATTAATTCTTATAATTTCAAGGTTAAATTAAAAAAATCTCACTGGATTTAAATTTCACAGATTTGACACTTGTCATTTCGCCATTAGCAATTCACCTCGATTGCTGCAGTAATTATATAACATCAAAATTGGGAGTAAAATTAAATTAAACTTATTGAAATAAAAATAATTCATAATCTGAATAGGTTTGGTTACATGTGAGAAATATTCCGCCAGTTGTTAGTATTGACACGATTGTGGGACACTATGTAGATCCTATATCTGGCTATGGTATTGTAACATTATGTATTGCAGTTCCTCATTTCCAATTTTGCTCATTCGATTCTGAGTCACCTTTTTGGTTGCCTTTGTGGGTCTTTGGGAGAAGTTTCACGTCATCTTTTGGGAAACTTCATTTGCCTGTACGATAGACAGTCTTGGTAGATAAGCTCTACATCTCTGGATTTGATGGTAGTTCAATACATGTGATCTGCAGTATTCATAAAGAATCATGCAACTTACCCTTAAAAGATTTTAACCACCCTTTGAAAAAATTACAAGCATTTCAGGGTGCAAAACATACTTAAGTTTAAAGATAGCGCAAACTATTGGCCTTTTACAAACGGGTAAGTAAAATCTGTCAATCTAAAAAGTCCAAACTTAAGCCAACATGCAGTTTTAACATCTGTGCTCTAACATATTATTTAGAAATTTTTTGTCAGAACTTCAGAGATCAATACATAAGCCAATTCATACAAAACAATACACTTAACCTTTAAACATTTTTTGTTTTACAACAAACAAACCATGCAGCAATAACACCATTTCTCTGTTGAGGGCTATGAGTAGTAACCTATAAATGATTAGGCAAACAGACTAATTACAAATAGTCACTGCATGAATTGCTTGGTAAACAAGAGAATTCATTTCTCATTAACTTGAATTTACCTGAACATTAGATGAATAATTCTGGCAAATGCTGTACATAATTCATGGGTCTGTTTTATTACGATATCTAATGCTACAATACAAATGCAAGTGTTGAAGTTTCAGAATTTATTTTGTGTAAAAATAAGTAATGCAGATTTTTCACGAATTTATATTTAAAGGGTTTAGCTTAACTTTAAAACAACCAAAATTTGATACTAACAGCTTTATGCCATGTTGATTAATTTCATTGTTAGCATGATACAAATTGGAACAAACAAACCATACTGTTTTGCAGACAAAAATCTAACTAAAAATTTGCAAACAATTTGAATTAAAATTGGCTCAGGTAAATGTTAAATTTTAGTTCAAAAGCATTCACATGTTTAAGAAAATGTATTAAGTTGTAAGTACTAACAACCAGAAAGTGTAAGCCATGCATATATACATGTAAACCAAGCTAATGGAGACAAATTCATAATCGAAAGAAAAAAAAACATCATTTAGGATTACAAGTACAATTATCTATAAAATGATTTGTGTTGTTTTTCTTATCACATGTCATCTCAAAAAGGATCGATACACAATTTTACAACAAAATCCCTTGATTTATGATAGTACCTAAAATATAAGGAATGATAACTGTTTGAAATATCTTACTTCTTTCAAGTCTGCAACTCAAAAGATGGTGTAATACAACTTCTCATAGTAATTGCTTAGAAGTATCGTATTATTCAATACGAGTCAGAATTCAGTAACAGCCTTCCATCACAAAATATGAAGAACTAGGTACAAAGTAGAAACACTGAATTAGACTGTTTTTATTGTGTATAACTCAAGCCTATAATGGTTATAGTTTCACAATAATCATATGTCATTAAATCTACTGCAATTCATATCTTGCATATTACCAATTAACTTTTTATGATGTATTATACATTAAACATGATTTTAAGCAATACATTAATTAAGTAGTGGCTAAGGTAGGAATAAATAAGACAGAGCCTTGATTTAACTTGTTTCCAAATGTAGAGAGGCCGCCCACTTTGCCATTTTTTTTCAGTTTTCTTAGTCTACTTAATAATGCTCTTTGTTTGAAGATGATATATATAGACACTCATTCCATCAATGTGGGATGTTTAAACGGACAAGCAAAACTTTGTAACAAGGGCTCTTTGAAACACTTCATTATGATAAACATGGTTCACATTTCTAGCAGTTTTTGTATTTACTAAATGACAAGCTGACAGAACTTAGTTTCATAATTTTTTTTCAAGAAAGTCATGTATTTTATTGCAATAAAGTATTTTTATGAATAATTTAGTAAACAACCTATTTTAATTATTTTAAGTAAAAATTAATAATTAACATACAATTTATGTTTGGTTATAGTCTTTCCAAGTTTTAAAAAGTGAGCAAATCACAACAGACAAAAATCTGTAGGCAATTTGTAAGTTAAGTTGTTATACTGAGGTAATTTTTTTGCATTTACTCTGAAACTTACTAGACAAAAGGGAGTTAAATAACATGCACATTGGGGATAGATTTTAGCCGACAAAGAAAGATTAATCAAATATGCTTGTTTTCAGTAACAAAGTTTGGTAATTTGGCAACAAGGGTACTGATAACAACAATGCTGCCATCTGCATACGAACATAAATGTTAAACAGGGACACAAGGCCATCCCCAGTGAAATGCTACGGCCATTCAAACATAGTGTGGCTGTGGACAGACAAATAATTTTTTTTTGCACAGTTGTAAAGGCTAGGATTTAACTAATTTTGCTATCAAATATACCCTTTATATATCTACACATTGAGTGCCATTTTAAACACATCAGTAAAAAAAATTTTAAAAGACTGAAAAGTGAACGGATTTTCATCAAACTGTACATAGAAGACAACAAATTGTTTAGTTAAGTCTTTTTGTTACTTCACAACAGCAGGCTTTCTTTAGATCTCTTGTTTAACAAACTGTACTTGTATTTTTGAAAAATCCAGAAAGCACAGTCACCCTTCCAAAACAGCTACACATAATATTCAAGGTAAAAGTGATTAATGTACTGATAGTTTCCTTAGCTCATATGCTATTATAACATTTTTTTAAAAATGAGGTGTGCAGCATAAAAGGTAACATGAAAGGCCTGTTGTAGAGAAAACAAAATGTTTCAGGAGGCACAATCCATTGTGTTAGTTAACTCATATTTTTAAAATTCATAACGTACGATATGCAAAGCCAAATGTGTATGATTCTATAAAAAAATCTGCAGTTGGTGAAACGTTTTATGATCAATCAAGCATTGAAATCTGTAAACTGACTGTACACTTGGTAAATTGTCTGATTAGACATTCTAATCTCCTTCAGAGAGTTTATCGATGTCTACTCAAACAATTATAATTTGCACAAAATAGAACTGTCTCTGAGTCATTATTTCTATTGCATTCATATTGGGATCATCTTATGCATTCCTAAACAAGGAAAACATTGGTTTGTTGTAAGGGCACTCAGTTTAGTTGTGATTTGTAGGTTCATTGTAAATAAGAAAATTGCTTCAATCAGGTTATTCCAAGTCGCGTGACTTTTGTTTGAAAATCACATACACACAAGTTTCACACAGTTGAGGAATAACATTAATTGCTCTATAATTCCTTAGTACACAATATAGTATCATGTGATATTGTTTTATGCAAATTACAGGCGGCAAGAAAAGAAGACAATTTGTTCCTTAAAAGAATCTTTCATAAGTTCATTTTTTGACTTCCACATTTTTTAGAGCAATGTGTAAGACAAGACTCAAATATGGAGTGCATAGACGGTTGTTTCCAAGAAAATTTACGTAATTTTATTTGTATACTTTGGCAAATGAGCATGGCTGTTTAAATGATATGACAAAGCTTCTATATTTATTACTATGTATTCTCAGATACGCAACATAAAAAGCATCTTGCTTTTAAAATATAGAATTAAAAATTCAGAAAATGACAATATTCAAGATCCTAGAAAGTAATTCAAGGAATTACACATACAAGAACACTGTTCAGTTAAATTAATTAAAATATTTTTGAGCAACAAATATTTGCTGCTAATAATATTTTCTATAGAACCTAGCAGTATTGTATTCATCTTTAATGTTCATTGCACAATACAGGCAAAATGAACTTGCAAAGTTTGTAATCAATCAATGAAAGGCTTTTCATGTTATTAATGATATAATACATACTGAATGTTTTATGACATGATTCAGGTTGTTACAACTGCACACCATGCACACTGAAGCAAGCTATGAGTGAGTGTCACCTTGTCAAACATAACATTTAGTCATAAATTCCAACTTAGTGTAGTTTCATTAAAACCAATGTAGTCCCAATAGTAATAATAACAATTTTACCTGTCAATGATCTTATTATTTTCCTTTTGTTTATTTATAATGTCATTGACGCTAAATGTTTCATGAGACACATATATATTCAACCTGTATATACACTGAAAAATTCCCATTAGCAGCAAAATTATATGCATTAATGAATTTTAACTTCTCATAGTGTTGTTGTATTCCTTCTTAATAAAATGTATTAAATCAGGAAACAGTTTTCTGTAATCATAATATGCCCTCATAGGTACATTTATAAATCATTAGCAAATAAATATTTCTCAATATCTTATACAAACAGTGTGTTTGTTTTATAATTTTAGTAGATTCACAATATTAAAACAACTTCCAGACATCTAATTAATGAAATCTTTGTGATGAAATATGAATAAGAAATCTCCAAAATGAATTATTATAATATTTCAGTGCAAACTACATCAACATTGTGGTCAAATTACAAACAAGTTAAACCTGACATCTTTAACACACCTGAACATTAATAAAATATTAATTACAGTTACCAAGGGAACCAATAGCTGCTACATCAGCTATAAAAAATTTAGAATTTACTATTTAAAGATGATTAGAAAAAATATGAAATATAATAGTTAAAAACATAACAATTACTCTTTCTTGTTTAACTAATTCCACTCCACTAAATATAAGCAAATAATGACAATATTATAAAATACATGTGATAAATGACCAGAATCAGACCATTTGCTAACAGTGGTAACATAAGGCATATGTAATATGTTGAATTATAATCTAAATCCATTCTAATTAAAATCCGAAGTTTGCTTCATTCCAGTCACTTATCCGCTTTTTCATGATAGCAAAAAAAAAAGCAGATAAGTAACAGAAACAAAACTAACTACAGTTTTAAATCAGTATGATATTTTAAACATACACTTATATACAAAACATTATCTACTCAGCAGGGCAATCACAAATGTTTCCAAGCATGTTCTACACTCATAGTTCTAACAGCATTGTCATCTAATTGCAACATTTTTTTACTTGACTTTGATCAACCAGGCGGTTATGCATAAGGCAATAAATTATCGGTTAAGGTAAACTGAGGAAGAGAAAAAAGTGAATTGAATTTACATTGTGCTTACACAGAAACTATAGCTTGTGTTTGTCTAGTATTGACCCAAACATAGTTTTACTGCAAAAATGCTTCAGAAAAGAACAATACATTAAACAATGTGACTAAACACAGTGGTGTTTAATAAATCATCATATTGAGAGCAAAATTGATATATTCTTGTCTAAAATTGATAATAAATTAGCTAATGCTCTCATGTCTTACAGTTTTAACTAGCAGTCACAATTACATCAGATACTGTTACCTAGAATCGTGTATTATCAATCTCTTCATTGCTTAACTCCTATAAAAGAGGTGCTGGTACATACCTGATGATGTTCAGTACAACATTTTATCCAAGAAACTATAATAATGTTAAATCTGACAGGAATTGGTGAAACAACTAATATTAAGATATACGTATGTCTGATAATGTGCTACCTTGATTACAAACTGCATTTACTGAAAGAACACATTTTTGCATCCAACATGCTATTAGATAGAACACCCATAACAAGGACTGTTACCAGAATCTTACGTCCCAACAACAGGTGGTGTATACCACAAAATACTAACATTCTGCTCGACTAAATTGACAGTAATAATAGATTCATGCCACAGATACATTGTGATGACTATATGCTAGTGAGACAAATGAATATTTGAGTAGAATAACCTAACATGGCCATAGCCCTCTTTACATGTTCAGTAACTTCTATACTCTTCCTGATCATAGCATTATAAAACATATTGAATAAACACATATTGTACATATTATAAAATGATAAATTATGTAGTTATTCAGTATATTTCATATTTTAAGCTATGCTATTATCTCTAATCCTAGGAGTCTATTTAGGAGCTGCAAAGACAGGAAAAGACAGACTTCTCCTAATTATACATAATTTTATGTGAATGCAGCCATTTTATCCGAGAATGCATTAGAAAGCTGCAAAAATGTTTACAATTTATTTACCAGGTGTCATCTTAAGCCTACCTGCTAAAATTAGCTTCCTGCTAGACTCCACTCTCCTAGCCGAGTGTAGGTATTCTTGCCGCCAGATGAGTGTTATAGCCACATATTGATTTCCTTAAGCATACAGATCTATAGACAGTCCCAGTTTAATCAATATTATAGGACTACACAACCATTGGGGATATAGCTGCTACACATATTGATTATATGGGGACAATCTCATAAAATAAAATGACAAATATTGATTAGTTGCCATAATACAGGGATTGTCTCAAAAATCAATAATTTATATTCTTTAACTTGATACCATATTTATAATACATTAAATATTCATAGTAACTCATTAATACGTAATATAAAACCCTTTAGTGATTCAATGGAGATATAGCTAATTAGTGTTTTGCATATTTTTACATAATGAGCTATAATATACAAAAAAAGAGAATAATATCAAACTGATGATTCTTTGCAAAATAACTAAGCAAATATGTAAATACGAATGTTACTACTTATACTGTCGATTCAAAATGACACTTACGATTTGTCTCGGTCTGTTAAATATAATGCCATCACAGCGCTTCAGGCAGTGATCAACAAAATTTGAATTTTCTTATCATCAAAAAGTTGAGTAACGTTTTTTCCCATTCTACCAAAGGATTAATTTGAATTGCACCACAAAATGTTACAAATTCCATCAGGCAGCAAAAACTTAACTGAATTGTATGTTGATACACGTGTCATTTCCCCTACATTCAAATCCCGCATTTAAGAATTCTTCCCAAGTAAACGTGTAAAGACACTTACCAAATGTGACAGTAACAAATTCAGCATCAACACCACAATCATCAGACACTAGTCGTGATCATATGATGCATCTGCACGGTATGGACTCAAGACCAATCTTCTCACATATGCTGTTTTGGGCAACATGAAGATGTTTCCATTGTCTGGCAGCTTACACCTTTCTAGCTGTCATCAAATGGTGTATGTAAGCTATCACCAACTGAGAACTAAACATGTTTTGTAATAATAAAATTTTGATATTGCATCATCCTAATAGTATTCATATGGTGGGAACTTTTCAAAGAATAAAGTACACAGAAAACAACAAATATACATAAACTGGGAGCATATTAAACTTAGTTTCAAAACTCAGAAAAATTTGACTGTCAAAAATATACACATGCAATTGTGAAATACAAGTATGATTCTTAAAAATATTTTGTATTCAATGTATACAATAATTTTAAAAATTATGTTACCAAATTTCGGAAATGTTTCTAAATTCACTATTAGAAATTCTTGATATAGAAGGCAGTTGGGAAGTATAAAATGAATGCATGCACACACATAATTACACATTCACATTTTTATTACAATAAAAAAACACAAAATACACAAGACACAAAGGATTGATTATATTCAACATGATTTAAGAAATCATAATTTGGTCAGAAGGGAATATATGTTACTCAAATAATATGATAAATCCTGGCTGGGAATGTTATCACGCTAACACTATAACTTGTATCTGTCCCTGCACTAAATGTTTCTACTTTTGTGCTGCAAGTACTGAAGTTTCAACTATTATTACACAACATGTGAGGAAATGATAATATGGCAAAAACATTAAAACAATTACTATCACAGTTCAAAATTCTTTGGAAAAACTTGGAACTATATTGTCCGTCAAGAAGATCACTGACAAATTGAAAAATATTTTTTAGACACATGACCTTTCATTTCATTGTGCTTTCTATTAGGGCAGTCTACTTTTAGTGATGGGAGGCATTTCACCTGTAATATAGGAATATGACCAGCTGGTTGCTAATCAGTTCTACTTATCAACTCTTACTTTATTACTTTAACACTAGAAAAACATGATAACAAAAGTTTGTGCAACTTAATACCTATTTTTCTCACTATGACATTTTGACCTGCATAGTTAATGATTGTCGTTTGAAAATTAAAACCTACAAGTCCTTTTGCTATTACTCTAAACTAAACTACAACATTTTCTGAGAATTATCTACAATACTGTTTCAGGTGTAAGGAATCTTCTAAAATACTGTTCCTAGTGCATCGAACCAGTTTATCAATGAGCTGTCAATCTGAGCAAGTTCTTTAAACTGCTCGAAAGTCATTCTAAAACAAAGCAATAGATGTTATTAAAATAGTTTGGACACTTCATATACAAAGGAAGTTGTGCAATGATTTTTCTTTCACTAATCCAAGCTCATAACAGAAGGAATGAGTTAACCATACATATTAAATGAATACACACATAACACAAAAACAACAATCAGTTTTCAGTTTTCCACAACTATATCTGACGCAGATGTTGAGATGATCTAAAATGATTTGGTACAGGCAATTATTTATCCGTAGTTGACTAAATTTGATTATACTTATACGTACAAAGTATGATTTAAATCAGACATCATCTGCACCTATACCTATTGAGGAGTTTTATACCTGTCATTATCACCAAGTTTTGCTGTTTTGAATATTTTATCTGCCATTTCTTCTATTGCATCTTGGGACATAGCTTCCATGACAGGCCACATTGATTCCCTGAAATAGAATTGAACATGATCAAGAAATTAAATAAAAAGCAACAACGGTAGCATTGTTATGTGCTGGAAACAAAAGATGGAATACTGGAAAATGTCACCATTAAACAACTAGACATTCGGTGAGTTGTAAACAACTCCGAGAGTGTACCCCCAGCCAAGAATGCTGCCAGTTGGAGAGA
>JAOXYB010025447.1:0-15984 GCA_028565635.1 Phoronis ovalis | reverse complement strand
CTAGGAGTAAATCGCCTTCAATTTCCCTTTCAATTGCTACATCTGAAAATGTTTGAAACATCTGCATTACACAGGTAGAGTGGAGTTTATGAAACAAAGATAAGCTAAATGATAAATGCACACCTTTTTTCATCCATTTAAAGAAATTTCTGAGATATTCCCAATTAGTATCCTGTTACTGTTTTATGACATCAAAATCGAATACATTTCAACACATCAGTTCTAAGAGATTGAAACCAGGTGTACATTATTATCCTATCTGGCACAACCTCACTGCCTTTAAATCTGTATTGAATAAATATCTGATGCACCGACTGTGTGAATCATCTATCAGTACCATGGTAGGATGGCTAACTGTTACGGCAAAATAATCTACCAGTTTTCCTAAAATATCATCTAGCAAAGATATACTAACCTAACATTGCTTGGCTGATATCCACACCAACCCATACATGACCTTGTTCAGTAAGACAGTCTCCACTCAACCCTGATCCACAGCTACAAACAGTAATATACATAGTGCAATGATTGTGTAGCTAACGTGTTGCTGAAAAAAGCTTTAGGCTTACATATGAGCATTTAATATAACAATTGGAGAATTACTACTCAACACAATGGTATTAAAACTCAATTCACAACAGTGGAAAGCTATTAGTCCTAACTTTATGACCACTCGGAGATAGTAAAAACCTATGAGCTCATGGTCAAGCTGTAGGCTAGTAGGTCACAGAGCCAGGAAAATACAGCTATGAAGTAAAAACCTATGAGCTCATGGTCAAGCTGTAGGCTAGTAGGTCACAGAGCCAGGAAAATACAGCTATGAGCCTACCCAATATCTAGGATAAAGCACGATTCATCTTCAGGCAATGCTAGTAACTCAATGGCACGTTCTGACAGTTGCTGCTGAATCTCCATCATTCTTGAGCTAAAATAACATGAATAGATAACATACAAAAATTAAACAGATGAATCAGAGTACTCCTCTCTTTCCAGAGCTAATTCAGACAGTTCATCTCCTTTTCTGTACTATTGTAGGCCTACTAGTACTATATAAAACGAGTGTAAACCCATCAGGCATCAATAAGACAAATCACAATCATATATATAGGCTACTTCTTACTGGCCAAAACTATTGTACTTTATAGAATTTGTTCAGCTTTATTCAGTTCTAAGGTTAAACTAGTGGATGATACTAGAATCGGTTCCATGATTCTGTGAATCACAGAATTTAAAAAGCTTGTATTTGGACCAATTTGTAAAATTAACATAGAATTAGTTGACGTGCCAAAACTTACTTTGAAGTGTATTTTCTTGCCTCTGTGTCATTGTAAAACTGAAAATAAAATTTACAAAAAATAATATTAAGTTTAAACCAACTACACAGATATAAAATAAACAATATACTTAATGTTGGAGTATTTACCAGTTCTGGAGGAGCTTGGTGCTCCGGTCGTCTGCCAGAAGCCATGCTTGCTAATAACATCACCAGTGAAAATGACAGTTTCGTATTAAATTATGTTTACAAAGCTTTCTCTAGTTTTTCCAGTATTGATTTAGAGGAAGGAATAAAATAAATTATTTAATTTTAAACTTTGTATTGCACATATTTAAGTATAAATATGTCAAATAGCATTTTTTTTTTCACATATACAATTACGCGGTAAAGAATTTACCACTAACTTTTAAATGGATGATTACCGGAGTAGATAATAGTTCTTCATAGTTCGTCGTGAACAATTGGTACAGCTGCTATTGACAGAAATACATGTGCCATGACTACACATCTGTCGTCTGGTAGTGTGATAAAACTTTTGAACGAAAGACTTTTGTTGACTGCTGTGAACAAACTATACAATTGGAATGTAAATGAGCGAAATCTTTCACAGGGAATTTCAACTGCGTCCGGCCCCGGGTCATCAACAACCAGAAAGAGACAAGATGAAAAAAACTCTTTTGAACAATTGACCCACGAAGGATCACACTACTTACAGAATACTGAAACATCAGTTCAAAGGCACCTATCTATGTACGGCCAACGACGAAACGGCAGTATACTTTTACCGGGAATATTTATGAATACACGACACTTTTCAACAACAGGATTCACATTATATAGAACACCCACATCGTTTTATGACGTTCTGGAAGTGACTCCTAAAGCTTCTCACGCACAAGTAAAATCCTCATTTTATCGGCTATCAAAACTGTACCACCCAGATATCAACTCCTCATCAGATGCTCAGGCAAGATACACTCAAATAATAGCAGCTTATGAAGTTCTTGGTAATAGAAACAGACGTCGAAGATATGATCATGGCCTGCTGAACCCTACTGATTTACATTCGGGTCACGAAGCAAGTCGAGATGTTCAAGATGATTTTAGTTTCCACAGCGATCCTATACGACCAGGGACTTTTAAGAAGCGCAGAGCTCCACCTCGTGGTAGAAGTAATATTTATAATTTTGATGAATTTTATAAACAGCACTATGGAGAATCTATTAGAAGAGCATACAATATAAAACATCATGCTAGGGAAACCGAAAAAGCAAATACTGAAACACAGGCACAGGATTCTATGAATGGAGTCATAGTATCTGCAGTGATTTTTTGTATGCTTTTATGTGCTGTATTTGGTATTGCTGATACACATACTAACTTGACTGCAAAAAGTTACGATACCAACAAAAAGACATGAGAATTAATTCCATATAATATGTGATAGAATGTGATTACTTGTGAACATGGTAGCTATAATTGATATTTATTGTATACACTTTATACTACGATTGTCTTTCTTTTTGCATGGATTCCCCACACTGTTGGTATATTCTAAGTGAGGCTTGACAAGGGCTTTAAATATAAAACATGAGAACTGAATACATGTCGTATAATACAGCTATATGGGTAGCATTGTTTGGATTTGAATACATTTGTCGAATACCAAGTGTTTATTGATATTTACACCAATGTCCTTCTCAACTTCCGTTACTTTAAATCAATAATGCTTCCGTCATATGTATTCTTTTTGTAGTATGAATTATCATCTTCCATTTATTGCATATCTTGAGAACTTTGCATTTGTCAGGATAAAAACAGAAAAGCAACTTAACACTCCAGTCCAACAAATTATCCAGATCAAGTTGAATAATGTTGAAATCGTCTCAAGATTGAATGCGTCTCTAAACTTTGGTATTGTCGTTGCACTCTTGGACAAGCAATTGATGATGATTATAAATAACAGTACTAGTGGGCCACTACGGAATCCTGTGGAAGGCCACTAGTCATATTTCTTTTCTGATCACATTTAGGTGTGCATTATTCCCCTAGGTGGTTATCTTATTTTAAATGAGGTGATTCAATCATCATTATAAGCTCTAAACTCATTTTAAAAGCAGAAATCCTGTTTTTTATCTGAACACCTTGTTAGAGCAAACTCCCAGAAATTATAGGAGTCCCAGGTGGTACCAATGATCACAAAGCCAAACAGTTCCATATTTTGTGAATGAATCATGCATGCACACACAGAGCTATCATTGCTCGTGCACAGAATGTGGAATTGTTAGTCTGGTTCAAGATCAAAGGCATCACAAACAGACGTAGCTCGGTTGGCGTCACAATAGCATTCACCAAGGGTGGGAAGACAAACTTCAGCCGATCCTATTTGAATGTAAATATTTTAAAAGTATATATCTTACCATAGAATTCTAATGTAGCGATATCTAAAACTAGTTTGAATTCAGAATCTTATATATTTTAAATTATATGTACATTTACAGTTTTTACTTGCTTGACTAGAGCAGGCCTTAAGAATTTTAAAATATTAACAGTTTTTAGGTAATAGTTCTGTGTATTATTCAGTACTTAATTCGGACAATAATATAATTGCAAAACTGACAAGTAGCTGTCTAGGTCAAAGCATGTAATACAAAATTAGGACCATATGTCATCAAAAAGAGAGCTCAGCTTTTTACAAAATTCTTCACTATTCCATTATTAAGCAAAATTAGGTATGCAAAAACAGATTTTCCATCAGTTCAATAAACATTTAATATACATACTGTACACTGTTTGAATCTAGAAAATGTAAAAACATTTTAAACAATAATGCTGTACTGATCCAGTTAAAACAAAGCTTATCGAGGTCTGTATGCTGACGGATCAGGCATTGAGGAACCGGCTGGATAAGGGGCCTGTCCCCAACTACTCTGACGAGTTGCCTGGGAACGATTTTGGTGATTTCTTACAAGATCTGTCATTTTTTCCACTTTTATTCTCTGAAGATGAGCCTTAGTTCTCTGCTCAACAAACTCAGTGAGGAATGTATCCACATCACTTTTCCCCTCTAAAAATGCTTCTGCCATGGCCTACAAACAATAGAAGCTATAATTTATTAGTCTTTGTTCCTGGTAATCAAGTATTTTTAATCATTTGTAAAGTATTACAATACATTTGTGTTATAATGCATTGTTTTAATTGTATAGGTAGTTCCCAGATGTCACTTTAAACAGGAAGTTGCACTGTATTACAACATATTAAGTAGAACCCAAAGTAGAACCAGAGGTAGAAATGTAGCTGTAAAATAATAAAACAAGCAAGTCATTATTATCCCACCTTTCTGTTATCTGATGCTCATGCTACCGGCTTTAGAAGAGATGCCACCAGTGATAAACCATATTAATTCTCGAAATTCCATGTTTTGTTAATGAATTCAGTGAATGTCTGGAGAACTGCTGGGATTTGTGACTGGTGGTGCCACCGAGGGTTGCGACAACTGAGGAATATTGCGTATTTAAAGATCCCAAGTTGTGTGAAGGCAGTTAGTTATAGTTTAAGAAAATTCAATTCCAAAGTTTAAAGCAGATGTTAAAAAACCAAACGTTTCCATCCTTTTCTTAAATCTACATTTTTATACCACAAATTGGTATAAATTGGAACTTTGGGAGAAATGAAGTGTGATTTTTGAAAATAAGTACGTAATTTTTTTAATAATCACTAATGGTTGGGACTTTTAAATCTACTAAATATAGTGCAAACACTATTTTCCAAGTTTAAATGATTATGTTAAGAGCAAGGTCATCATAAATTTATACCTCAGATTTTTCTTCTGTTTTAGCTGCTTCGGTTTGTAGCAACGCATGGACAGTTTCTATAGAATGCTGTGAAGTTTGTGCATCTGTAAAAGACAAAATTTAATTTTATTGACATACAATGGTAATATATTTTTAAGCTAAAACAAGCAACAGACATTCCAGGTATAATACAAACCTGGGATAAAACGGGCGGTCAATATTCTAAGGCTATGATCTAGTTTCACGGCCTTGCTTTTGGATGAATGGGATAGTAAATCAGTGGTCAGCATCTCAAGCCTTCGTGGCGTAGTGGTTAATGCACTCGATTTTTCATTATTTTCAGATATCACCAGCGCAGGTTCGAATCCGCCAGTGTATTTATAGCATGCCTTACATAATGATTTATTATACTTATATTAAACTTAATGACCATTACACAATCATAAATTTATTTTTATGCTTTGTACAACATATATCGTTATATATTTCTGCCGGAACATAATCTCTATAAAGGGTCCTTTCTATAGTATAGTTTCGGGTCCATGTACATATTTTGACGCGATATATAGTTCGACATTCTTTGCATGCATTTAGACCAGTCATACAGTACCAAAATATCACCCTCATTGATGGGACTGGTGATCAAAAACCCCCCAATTCCAGTTTCGTAAATTATCATTTAAGCAGTTCTCCATGCTCTTGCATGATTCATTCTCAAGACACAACATTTTGGGTTCCTGTACATGCAAATAGTCTATTACTAGATAATTTTTGTTGGTGATGACAGAAACTTTGGAATTTTCTTAGCTGCGTGAAGATTTTTATCTCTTTAGAAACAGGCCCTCAAGATATAACCATTCATTTTCTATAGACCGCAGATTTATATTTGAATATGTCATCATGACACAAAAAATTGAAAAAACACATACTTTCAACCTATTTAACACTAGATATTACCATGTAGTAACAACAACATGTTAATATAAGGGGTATATACTATGGACCATGACATCATCTACACCTTACCTAACTTTTGTTTATCTGTATCAAATTGTTTTTTCTTTCCTAGAGCAATTTCATAAGATTCTGCTAATCTTTCTTTAGCTGTATCAAGGTCTGGTTGCCTGTTCAGGTTATACTCTGCTAAACTTTTATTACTAGCCATTAACATTTCTCTGTCAACTTGTAAACTTTTAACCTGAAATAATATCTCAAGTGAAAGTTCATCCCTACTGGAATGCAGAAACACAACATAATAGGGGATAAGGAGCAATGAATATTTGTTTTTACTTTAATTATTATTTCACACCAGAAAATTACCCATGATTCTTGCACGTGTGACCCTCATGTTCAGAAGGCTCTTAATATTACAAATACATTGTGGGCACAAAACATACGACATCAGCAGTACAACTTTATCTAAGTCACAACGTAAGTAATCTACTGGACATGGTTACACCCCAATAGAGGGGCGCATCTAGACAGAATAATGGTGAGAAAAATCCACTTCTTTTGTTTAGTAATATTAACTGTTGTGTCTGTACTGTAAAGTCACTACAAATGCAAACATATTTTGGTGCTTCCTGTATTGTGACTTCAATGAAATGACTTTTTGTTGAATAGGTAATCTTAGTTAAATTTTTAGTTAATAATTTGAAAGATTTTGTACAATTACGGTTTTAACTCCATAATCATAAAGCTTTCTTAATACTTACTTTCTCTAAGGCCAAATGTAGGGTTTACTTAGTAACATGCCTCCTAAATAAACCACACAGTGATGTGCCAAACAGATTATAGAAATCACAGTACCATTTTATGATACATCTGTTTCATTTTGATACTTTTATTGTTTGTATTAAAAATTTGTGGACAATGTATACCTGTTGTAAATCATTTATTAAGTCATTCAGCTTGTCCTCTCCCTCTAAGAGGTTTTTAAGTTGTTCAGTCTCTAAATGATGCAATATACCCAGAGCTGCATTTTCATCTAGTTGTGGCATTCTGGCAGAAGATACTCGATCTAATGTTGTTGCGCCTGGATAACCAGGGTATGCCATTCTGTATTTCTGAAATATTAAATATTCAAACTAGAAAGTTTTATGGTACAGTATGGTTAACCAGATTGAAAGACTATCACTTATGAAAGGTTCATTTAGGCATTGCTAGGATATATAAAACTCTTTCCATATTTCCCTTCCATGATTAATAATAATAGTTTCATCACCTGAGCTGTAAAAACACAATTTAATTATGTTGAATTTACTATAGTTTGAGTTTGACTACCATGTTTCCATAATGACCTGGATCTATATAATGACCGAAGACAGGCATTATAGACAGAATTTGACACATTACATTACAATTACATGTTATCAGCCTGTGTTACCAGTCATCGTTTATATTACACATCATCAGCTGATTGCTTTTTTTCACGTTTCGGTCGGATTTTAACTGAAATAAAACTGGAAAGGATAGCCTACGAAAGACAATAGACAGTTTTCTAAAGGACTATTTTTACACACGATGTAAGCACTGTTCTCAGTAAATGGTAAAATTGTTACTTCACGAACGTGCTTACCGCTACGCACCTTGAAATCGTTGCCTTCGACTGAACAAAGTCTCCCAACACCAAAATCATCAAAGACGGAAATGAGTTTTGACCAATGAAAATTAAGATCTGTTGCAAGCCCTTATCATAGCAAATATTTTCGTGTGACGTCATCGTCATAAAAATTGGAACAAATTGTAGTTTAACTTCAGTTTTACAGAATTGAGACACTTCATAATTAGCTAGAAAAATTATACGTAAAGCACTAAACGTAAAATTACCTTAGTTGATGGATTTTATGAGAATTTCCAGAGACAGCAAAGGCCTATCGATGCGCTCTTAGTACGCATGCGTATGAAACAGCCATATTGCGACAGGCAGTGAGAAAATGGTTTCATCGAAAATTTTTATAATTTTGTATTATTTGACTACGTTATATTGTTCATAGAGTCTGGTGAGTGATTGATAACTTCATTTGTAAACTGTGTAGCTTCAGATCACATACCGTACTAACATTACCTATAATAGTGCCAGTTTATCTTTCGATCCAGGACAATTATTCAAACTAGACATCAAGTTGCTTGGTGAATTTCGGCTCACGTCGGGCGTGATGCATCCCATGTAGGTAGCCGTAGGTAGCAGCGGCTGGACATTTCTACCGGTATGTCGATTTGTCACTTGTTGTGTT
Organism: Phoronis ovalis; assembly: GCA_028565635.1. NCBI lineage: Eukaryota > Metazoa > Phoronida > Phoronidae > Phoronis > Phoronis ovalis. The sequence goes on along the minus strand of JAOXYB010025447.1, from coordinate 7,678 downwards.
CTGTAAAATCGAATGCATGTTAAACGTAGAAAACGTGACACAAAGCCATTTGTGGGGCGTTCAAAAAGTATTTTTATTTGATTTTGACATAAGTCATAATTTAATACTGACTGGCTTGCACTGTCCAGTAGCAAGTGATTTATTGAGGTATCAGTTTATGACGATATTGAAATCATGTCATGACACAGATGTTTTAAACCGTTTAAAGGATTATTATCATATATAGATTTTAACTCTTGACTGGTCTTGTTTTCTTTAAGTTTAATTAAGCTTCTGCTATTGATTATTTTGGCCATCTAAATTTAGTATTTTGTCCGCATCACTACTTTTATGTAATTTAATATCAGGATTTTCAAATTGTGTGTTATGTGTTGTATCTTATCTTTTTGTTATATTTCTGTTTTTGGTTATGCCATTTTCTGTTATATAACTTCAATGCAGTATACCCCTGGCAGAATAGCATGTTAAAATGAATGACACACTTTCCTAGAAGTTCCAGTTTATTTTTCTTCCATGTATCTGTAAGCTGTTTGATTTATTGTATGCTCTTTAGTATAAATGGTTTTCTTAATATATGTAACATTAATGCCATCACCTAACACTGAAGCTATTTATGACCATACTTCTGTTTAGTAAGCAAGGGTAGCTGGTATGTTCTCTCCCTCAAAACAACATTTCTGAGTATAAACTATCCAACTTGAAAAAATGTTGGTACTACCTCAATCATTTGTTACATGATATTTGTACCATATGGTTGTCTGCCTGCTAAGGAGTGTTGATTTGATTAACACATTAACATTGAGTCAGTAGGTTAGAAGAATTTTTCATGTTATAGATTTCAGTTTGTAGCATACTTGTATTGTTCAAATTAAGGCATACATTCAATACATTTGTGAATTTTATTAATTTGGCAACACACCAGATAATATATGATATTTGTTTGTGAAGTAAGTCAATCTAGTGCTATGTAGTATGGTATTCCTAGTATTCATGCCATATGATATATATAGATTTTCCATAAAACAGAATTTTGTACCTTAATGTATTCAGTTTCCTAGCTCACCTATGGATCCTGGTTATCCAGTTCTGCAAGCAGTTGCATATTACATCAAAAAAAAAAAAATCTAAATTCAGTTACAATAACATTGCAATAGTGTAAAATTTACGTAAGTGGTCAACAATTTCCCTACAGTATAGAACGTATTATCACTTTACCTGATGTCCACTAAGATTTTTTATTATTATGTGAACATGTATGTAAAAAATGTGATGCATACTAAAAAATGTTGTAGCACTACCCGAAGAGTGCTTACAGTATAGACATTGTCACATTGTTTATGAAGTGGGTTCATAAATCTTTGTATGTTATGAATGATCTAGGTGCTAGGCAAAAGTAACAGTTATAATTAAGGGTGTAGGCAGACTTCCAGTGTATTGAACTTCAAATAATCCTGAAGGGATTTACTATATGTTAGCACAATTTATATTTGAACACAAAAATGTCATTGGAAGGTTGATTAATCATTAAGTTATCAATAATGTATATAATATGTTTATGTCCTGTATAATATGCTTATATCATAAATCCATGTTATTACACCTGATGCAGTGTGACAAGGGACAGGTGTATAAAACATATATGAATGCAATCTGGTTCTTGTTTCATTCATGTGCATCTATTATTTAAGCATGTAGTGCCATCCCAGTCTAAAGCAATAGAAAGAAGGTCAATGGGTATAGACAAGTTTGTAATAGAGTTATAGTATAATGTGAATATTGCCTGTGAAATATTGATTTCTGCTTTTATTCATAACAAAGATAATTTTGTGCCCTTTGATCATACATTGAGTATACTCTCTGTATGTTGTTACAAGGCATGGTCCCTGTTATCTTAATTTATCTAGACACTTTTCATTTGCGATTGATTTCTTCAGGGATTTTTATGTAATGAATGCATATGGTTTTTTTCGCTGGTTTATTGGTATTTTAGCATATATAGTGTAATGCTTGCTGATTTTCTAAATGTGTGGTTCGTGATTCGTAATAAATGTCTAGTTCATGAATGTAATAGTTATGCATTATAAAGTCTTATACTTATTATAAAATATCTTTCAAATCTGCAAAATATTATGGAGTCAGTACAGTCTGAACATTATTATTTTAGACCTAAAATTGTATTAAAATGATATAGGATTTTTTTGTATTGAGCAAAGGAGCATGGAAACAAAAACAAAGTTTTGAAATAAGGGTGACACCTTTTAGTTACCTATATTAGAACTTGTCTATCCATCAGGAGATGTCCATTATTAGGTAATTATTTTCAGCCATGAACATTCCCTTGCAAAGGTTAAGGCTACTGTAGCTCTCTTTGAAATATGCTGTTCTAATTCTGGACAGTTATGTTCTGTAATATGAACATAACTTGTAAATATTAGTTAGTATTTGACACCTTATCTGCATAATATGTATAGGTCGCATCTTTAAAATGTGCATAAAGTGCATATTTTTCTTATGCTAAAATGCCATGATGATGTTTGTGCAACTCTTTCTAGGTAGTGTATGTTATTACATGTGTGTCTGTTATTTGTCTGTTTAGGAGGGTGTGGAGACAAGAATACTATTGATTGTGGATTGCTTAAAAAAATCTTTGATAACAAGTTGTGCCTTTTGCTGCAGTTATATCATATCGTGTAAATATAATATATTCACACACCTTATAATGTAAACTGTATCACCTATCGCTGTATCAATACCTCTTCTGTTTCTTAATGTTTAGGAATGTTTCATACTGGCCTACTGTAGTCTATAATTAGTATATATTTAGCCTGTAGTAGCAAAAGCTTACTTATTATAGATGCTGAATATATTATGTACAGCCAATTTTGAAGGTTAATTTGTCTGGGCTGTGATGACCAAGATTTTCAGTGTGTCTGGTAGATATCTTTCCAGTTATGGCTATGTCTCTTAATGGCCTTTAATTTAATATCAAGAGCAGTTATGCTCAGTAAAAAAACACTAAGGAGACATGGGGAACCAAGTTAGTTGCCAGCTAATACCTAGCGGATAGTAGTTGAGATTAAAGAGGTTTTGTATATCATAAAGCTACAATACCCAGTCTCCCATCTAGGACTGTCTAATGGGTGCATCCTTTTAAGTAACTTTGTTGAATAAAGATTTTTTTGGAGTGTGAACTCCTAAATCTGCCAATATGTGTTAAGTAAAATAATTTTGATATTCAAGGTAGTTCAATTTTGGGTGTAAACTGTATACAAAAAGTTGTAAACTTAATATTATTCAAGGGGTCATTTACAGGTTTTTGTTGATCATAGGTCAAGTAAGCCAGAGTATGCTTTGTTTGCTATTGAAACATGTTGTTATTAAAAGCTGCTACATAATAATTGACTCACATTTTTGTGAAATTGAACCATAGTTTACTGTGTGTTAAGAACTACCAATCACAAGACAAGCATGAGTAACAGTTGTAATTGTATCACTAGATGTACAGGAAAAATAGTTTCCTGAAAAATGCAGGTTTATAATTGTTTGGTATTCTGTATTTAAGTACTGACATTTTATCCAATTCACTGCAGTAATGTTCATTTGGTACAAATTAAATCTTTGCATGCTTTTTGTTAATGATCAGGAACTTGGGCTTTGAAAATATCTAATCCAATTTCACTTCATCCTATATGTATATTAATGTGGATTGTGGTTTGTTTCCTGGTTGGTAAATGGTAATGCTACCCAAGATATTTGTTTATAAGATAATTGGATACTTTTTGCTGTGCTTTAATATAGGTGGACTCCTTTTAATGACTGGAATGTTCTGTTTTTTTTAATTTTTTTTGTTGTTATCTTTGTGTTTCAGCTGTTTTTAGGTATGAAAGGTTATTGATAGTTCATACTTAGTGTTGCTGCTGATGCAAAGCTACTGTGTGAAACAATGCACAAATGTTCTAAGGACTATAGTTTGCCTATATAATAAAAGTACAGACACTTTCTGTATTACTGATTGACACAGATATTGAGCTCAGAGTCTGCTTACCACATAGTAATAGGTTAAAATATACAGTAATTTACTAGATTACTTTGATGAAGGAAACATCTATGCCTTGTCCATATAATGTTGGACTTTCCAGACAACATGCTGTGTGAAGTTCTGCATTTATGATAGTTCACATAGTGTATCTGTATGTATGTCTGTAGCTCATGTTCTTATATGCGTGGTACAGGTTTCCTGTTCAAATTAGTGACTACATGGCACTTTCATCATAATTCAGTATATATGGTCTAACTTATGTGTCAGGAAAACTGATCTTTGTGGAGAGATTGCTTAAATATTTACAGATTAATATACCATAAATTTTGCAGCAATGTGACATAATTTAATTAGCCTTTACATGTAGTTATACCTTTGTGTATAAATGTGACCTTTAATGCAAATTCAAATGTTAGTTTATAAACAAAAAATACTAATGACATAGTCATAGATTTACCACAAACTCTTGTTCCAAGATAATACTATGAAGCCTGTCTGTGATGTTAAACATTACAACTATGTACATATATCATAATAATATGCATATATTAAGATAATACAGTTATCACACAGAAAACACCCTTTTGCCAAATATGTCATTTGAATAACTTTCATTGTACAGTAGTGTATGACCCCCTATCTGTTGTGAATGATTTATTGCATTGTTTAGTGCATAACATCTATTGAGGGCAGTGGTAGATACATACAATATACCTAGACAAACATATTATCATCTAATTCCCTTTGCTTAGATAAATATGAAACATTTGTATAGATAAGGATGTGGGCACTGCCCATTATTTTTATTGTTAATAGATCTGTTAAATTTACAAGTCATTGAGGAAGTGTTCATTTCTTAAGAATAAATTAACATCCTCTAATAAAAAGCTCTGTTAATGCTAATTAATGATACTGTGTCACTTGATACTGACTACATGCTTAACTTGATTGTTCCAATGTGCAAAGTAATCCTTACAAGCACAGGGCAGCTAACATATACCAATTAAGACCTAAAATCATCTTGCAAACACAACTTACTGTAAACACGGACCTAGCAGGCTGGTAATCACTATTATATGGACACATTTCAATTTCGCAGAATATTTGAGCATGTGAATGAGAAATGTTGATTATGTGTAACTTATGCTTGCTCTCTTCATCATTACAGATATCAATTCGCCTGAATGAGTGCAACCCATCGGGACCCGTTTCATTGTCGTATTTGCAGGTAGAGGAGGTGGGACTATCCTCCTAGTTCACCAATTACTGAATGTGAAGGTTGTCTAGAACAAAATGCCTTCAATACCCAAAGCTGGTAGTCTCAAAGATCCGGAGGTTGCCAGCCTGTTTTCTACTGAGGACCCTGAAAAGATCTTCCAGGACTTGAGGGAAATTGGTCATGGCAGCTTTGGTGCTGTGTATTATGTAAGTATTATATAACTTCAATGTAAGTATAACTATTTGTGACTGACAAAAAGCCTAAGTATATTTCAGTTTGTTGCATTTTTCCTCTGAAAGATTTGTTTTGCAAAAAAGATGTGTAAGTAATTGTCTTCCTCATTTGAGTGGTGATTATGAAGCATTTTTAAATCTGGATACGTCATAAAACACTTTGCTCTACATATGATAATTTTTATTAATCCCGAATGCTAAACCTTGCATGAGTCATGAACATTCTACCTGTATAGGTTTTGATGCTGCATTTTGTACAAATGCAACTTGGCTTGTAATAGTACATGCAATAAGTGACAACAATGCCAGGTAGCTTTTAAATGCTTCTGAGTCACCAATGTGCACATGGCTGGGTTCATGACAGATATAAAAACATGTTTAAATCACCCTTGCATCTTTATACTTGGTATAACTATATAATTTGGGTTAAAAACAAGATTGCAACTTGGATTACGTTGGATTACAACTTAATATTATTTGATAGAGAAACAGCTTGCTTGTAATTAGTTATTATAAGTGCATCTCCTGGTTGTCTTTGCTAACCATTGCTATACTGATATCAAAATATTTTGCAGGCACGCAATGACACCACTAAGGAGATTGTTGCTATCAAGAAAATGTCTTACAGTGGAAAGCAGTCAGCTGATGTAAGTCATTTTACTGGCAGATGCTACCTAGTGTTACTCCTTGTTAATTTTTGTTGCACATGATTTATTGGTAAACACACAAAATACCACAATAACAGGATATCACTAAGTACCAATTACCTGCAAATGGGTAGTAACATTGCCCAATTTACCTGTTTGTTTTTGTGTATGCCAGCACTGAAATAATAAAACAGAAGAGAGGAAACAAATAATTTAATTATTTGTTTTGACTATTTAAATGTCCTTATCATATTTGTATTGTAGTTGTTTTAAATTAATGTTTATTAGTCTAGAGTGGAATCTGATTTAGGCATAGCCATATCCCCCCCCCCCCAGAACATTTGTCCCATTTAAAGTGGGTCTGCAAACATGTGATGTGTATCTAGTTCTGATTTCATAGACTTACCCCGATTTTGAAAATGTAACAAGATATCTCGAATAATTTAAAAAAATAACAACTAGTATGAAAAACATTTCATATCAATTCGATAAACAATTTTACTGAATTTTTTTTCCTTAGACCTATTTCTTTGATATCTCAGTTAAGATAATTTGGTGATTCAAATCAGACTTTTAGAGATAGTACGGCACATGTTTTAAAAGCCAGAATCTACTTAACTATATGTCTGGTACAAGGAAATTATGACTGTTGGTTATGGTAGTGCTTGAAATGAATTGTGTACAAATCAAGTGCTGTGTCAATTGCAACTATTGTATTGGTATTTACTTTTCAGCATGTTTGCCTTTAAGACAGTAATAAAATCAGGTTACTATAAAAGCACAACTATTATATGAAATAAAGTAAATTTTAGCTTTCCACTGAGACTTGCCAAAAATGATCTGCTAACTATTTTATCATTTTTTTGACAAAAAATCCTTATACAGCACATAATGTCATATTTTCCATATGTTGATATGCTTTAAAACCAAAATTATATATATATTTGTTATTTACTACACTGTTGTGTCAAGCATAAATATGAAGGAATTTTTCTGCTATCATTTTACTTAAGAATCTGTAAATTTGTTTTACTGCCTTTAAGGTATGTGGAGTAGGGATGATTGTTTCTGTAGGGCAGAGATAAACCACACTTAAAGTTAACTTAGAAACACAACCTGTTATCGTAGATTAGAGTAATCTTGTGTACACAGTATAACTTGATCTGATAGGGTGTAACTAAACTATAAGTACCTTTATGGTTATATGACAAATGGTGTTTTCTAGTTTGTGTACCTGTACACTCTCCTATTTTGACCTGTATTGTGCTAAGTCATTAATTAGAATAAAATAAAATACTTGACTTAATAAATAAAAATCCTTCAAAAATATAATGGTTAAGTACTCATAAAATTCAGATAAATACACGTCATATTTGAAATGTCTCTCAGTCATTAACCTAAACACTGTACCAGCAGCAACATATACTTCGCTATACATGCTGGGACATCGACGGGAATGAGTCTGATTCTTGTCTATGTTATTTTAGTGATCTTGTTTTGACTACTCTGATGCATTGTATGTACAAGCTTTTATTATAAG
>JAOXYB010025436.1:0-15984 GCA_028565635.1 Phoronis ovalis | reverse complement strand
GGAAAATAAATAATTTTTTAGGAAATTTTTTTTTTTTCACATTATCTTAAATTACAGAGCCGACTAACATTAGTCTACATTAGAGGATAAGGATCGATTGACTGCACAGCTAACACACAAGAACTAGTATAGAAACAGCAGTATAATTTTCCCGAAGTGATGAAGGAGTAATTTTTTTTGCAGATAACAGCCGATTCAAAAACTAGTTTTACATTGTTAACTAATGTTTTTTGCTACTGAGAAAAGAAATCATAAGTATTTGTACTGGACTGGCTGCCGGCATTTTTCTATACAGATATATTATTCACGGCGCTATAGCTAGCTAAAGGTAAAATGAAAGCATATCGCTTATACAGGTATTATAGAATTGCTGTAGCTATCTTTTTTGATATTCTGTTTATCATTGTATAGTACAATCTTCAATCTAATTGTCACTTTCTATATAATAAATGCTTTATATGACACACTACAGCAAATAATAGAATAGACGTTTTATTACAATAAGCCATATTTTTGTGGCTAATACCATTTTTATTATACTCACAGCCTTAAAATGTTTTTTCTGGAAGTGCTGCAACGATATATATAATGCGCTTAAACCGAATATCAGCAACATTTCACGATATTAACTACGACTTCTCTAAGTAATTTAAGGCTAGGATATATTTTTATATATCCTAGTTTAAGCATAAGGTAAGGTTCATGACTCATTATTTAGAAATCAGTACATGTTTAATTTTCCACACAAATTAATCTACTATAAATCAAAAAACATCATGATTCATAAAGCACACAGACATTTTATCTACAGTAGACTGAGTAGAACATATGTTTAAGAATGCTGTGTTTAATGGAAATAAATATATTGTAACCTCCCCTATGCGTCTTCTTCTCAAGTTTCCACTTTCACAGTCTTATCGTAAGATTGAATTACAACTGAGTTGACCTTGTGAACTTATTGTTTAAAACTTTAGCAGATACGTACGTCTATAAGATCGTCATTAGTGCTGCAGCAAGCAGCAAGCCTATTGATTTTGTAGGTTTTTCTTTTTACCTTTTATTCTAATTTTCAGTAAACTGTATCTTGAAGAAGGTTAGAGTTAAGGACATGTTACTTCATGTGTGACACATTCCAATAGTAGGTCATTGCTGACCTCGAGGTCAACAAGTCATTTGGAGCTCACAGGTCAAATTTCTAAAATTACTCAAAATGTTACAAAATGATGATATTATTACAAAGAGGTCATTTTGGGGAACTTTGAAAATATTAAGTGTCAAATGGTGAAATTTATTTTTGGCACCTTTTCAATTAACTTTTTTATGGGGAAACGTGCTGCGATTCGTAACGGTTATTACGACAGGCATGTAATTTGACATATGACAGTCTCAGTATCGAAAGATTTGACCTTGAAGTCAATAGGTCATGTAGAGGTCAAAAGTTCAAAATCTCAAAATGGCATAAAATTTTCAGAAGGTTAAGGAGTCATTTTCAGGTAAAAAAAGTCCAAAACAACCTATGCATTTCTAATATTTTTTGGAAAGTTCAAAAATGATGTTGATAGGTTATTTATAGTTGATAGGTTATTTAGAGGTCATGTAAGGTCCATAAAAGTCAACAGGTGCAATCCTAAGGCTATCTAATTACGTTGCTGCTAGTGGTTGTTTAATTTATTTTCAATTTTCAGCAGGCTATATCTTGGAAGACGATTACAGTTAGAGCCACATCCATAGGGTAGGTCATTAAGGATGAATTAGAGGATAAAAGTCAAATCAACCTCTTAAATCACTCAAACGTTAACAAATAATAGTATTAGGTTACATAGAGGTCATTTGGATGATTTTTTTCCCGGTTATATAGGTGCCAAAGGGTGGAATTTTCAATTCATTATAGAGGAAATTATGCTGTAACACAGAAACGGTTTGTTCACCTGCTCGATATCGCTATTTGGTTTCTGGCAACATCAGGAGTGCTTATACCCTGAGATCTAAATATCATCTTAAGATTAAAAGGTCAATATCTCAATAAAGAGTAAAACTTTCAGAAATTAGGTTTCTATATCATTGAGATATTATTGCTAGGTCAAGAAGTCATTAGGACATGAAATGTGACGAGAAACAAAACAACTGTTAACTTTTGATGAAAAGTCGAAAAAGTTACATTGAAAGGGTTAATTAGAGGTTTTACAAAGATCATAGAAGTCAGTAGCAGTAACCCTTGCGTTTGCTTAAAGGCTTTCTTGTTTTAAATTAGGTAATATTCTTTATAGTTCTTACAACGAAATCCATCTTAACCATGCACTATTAACACTAGCTAGCAATATGGAAATTACTTTTAACACAAAATTAAAGACGGGCCTAGTGTTTACTTATTAATTCACTTATTATTGAATGTAGCAGTTCCCGGTGGATTTTTGACTGAGGTGTTAAAAATCTAGTCAAAACTCAGGTCCACCTGATTCACTCCTTACATTCCAGTAGCGCATCACAGAGTACTTAATATGCTGAACCCGGATACTAAATTTATAAGAGCCGCTCCTTTAAAATTAGTCCATAAAATATTCGTTTATGTACAACTACAACAACTACAGTGGCTTTTGCAATACCAAATTCTACACACGACTTCATAATTAGTCTTATATGTTAGTCGGCTCTGTAATTTAAGATAATGTGAAAAAAAAAATTGCAAAAAGTAAATTTTCCTAAAAAGTCATTTAAAAGGTTTGTCTAAAAATTTAATGTAAAAGACAAAATAATCTGACAATAAGCTTTGAATTTAAAGGAGAAAAATATATGGTACTCCTAGCTTTACACAGTTAGAAACATATATAAAGCATAAACATACAGTAGACCACATAAACATATGATAGTGCACAAAATTGCAGAGAGCTTACCAGTTTATTCTAGCAACTGTTTTATGTATTTTAGTACTATAATGCACTTATTAAAAAACTTCCAATCAATGTTTCTAACGACTGAGGTTAGTTCTTCTATTAACGTATTCGGTTATTGGTATGCTTGTGCTATGTTCAAATGCTAAATATAAAAATCAGCTAGAGAGCTAATATTATAGAGGTCATGTGAAGACATATTTGCTTATAGTATTAGTGCAGGTATAGTGTTAAACAGCACATATAGGATCGATGCATTATAAATTTCAATTAGTTTTAGGCCGGATTTTCGTCATTACGGCCCTTGAGTTCTATACCGTTCATATATAATATTCTAGTCACTAAATAAAAAATAAAGCCCTTAATTTACTACAGAATCCTACAGCAAAATATGCAAAGCAAGTTAATAACATCAACTCCGGGATAAGCTTGGATAAGCTCGCAATACCAACAGTAAATGTTATTATACTTGCAAAAGGTTAGTAAGCAACTGTGGCTTTGTGACGGAGTCAGTAAATAAATAATCAAGGTCTCAAATTTACAGCGTCTGGATATTGGACTGGATATTTCTGTATTGGCATGGTATTTCTGCTAAGAAGACTGTTAAAATATCCTGGTAAATTTTATTTTTAGCATACATTGTCTTTAAAATATATTTCGAACAACCCTAAGTTGCTTTTAGTACATACACATAGCTGTTATTATATGATGGTAGCATTATATTTTTACGATGAAACTATGATCCGCCTTGTTTTACATACATAAGCTATTGAATAGTTTGACCTATCATTAGCACTTTTCATGTGCTATTTTAGGCAAATAAACGTTAAACTGATAAAAACGTATATTAAACATATGTTAACATCACCTTTTTGCTTCGTATTACAGCTGTAGACAAGATAACGTAATCACCAAATATCCACTGTCAAAGACGACTTCAACTGACGGTCGTTCAAGCAGAGAAGGGTGTTGTTTTTTGCAGCTTGCGCAATATTGTGACGTTGTTATACTTTCAGCCAATCACAATCAAGATTGGGGAATGCTTTTCAAAAAATGACAATAGGCCGATGTTCTCCATAAAATATAGGCCAATGATATTATTTATGTAAATCCCAAACATTGATAGAAAAAATGTTGATATATAATACAAAGTTTATGTATTAAAGTTCATTGGTGTCCTGAAGAAGTACATGATAAGTTTTTTGTGGAGAACACTTCGGTGATATCACAATTTGTTTTATTATTATTCATATCCGGATTTTTGTTAATATTCGATGAGAAAATTCTGATTTTTATGGTTAATGTTGTGGTTGAATTAAGGTGTGTATTGTGTTGCCTAAATATTCAATAACAATACGTGCCCTGAATATATACACTGCGCATTATAAAAGGAAATATATATATTTAATTATTGTTGCAATTGATTTTGTCGCTCTGAATACCTGTAATACCTGTACAAGTATATATATTTGTAGTCTCTAACACAGACTATATATCTTATAAATTTACTAAATAAATTGTTCTAAAACTATAGAAATTTATATAGGGGTCGAAACTTGTATATAAACTCAATTTGGTAGTATTTAAATATTGCATGATTTTAAGAAAATTAAAAATAACACATTTTAACAAAAAAAAAAAAATACAGCAAGGGTCTAAACTTAAAATATATTTTATAAATATAAATTGATTCACTCAGGTGGTTGGATTTGTGTTAAAAAAGTTAATAATAAGATATTAAGGACGTTTATAATATGTTTACTGTTTACAAGTGTACATATATGTACGGTTGCTTTATAACATTTCATAACGATATCAATAAATACACTTATAATGATCCAATAGGAGAGAATTGCAGAAAAGCCTCTAGAAATCGAATTTCGTAACACCCCTGGTATATCCTTCCACATTTGGTTTTACTGGATAGGGAATTTCACGTAGGTTAAGAATATCGGAGGCTGTTGTCCATATTGTCAGGTGGGTAGCGAACACGCTGCGTCACGTTTTCTGAGGTGACATGTATTTTAGAGCAATGCTGGTAATATCAATATAATATGTTAAAAATATGTTGATTAAATTACAAATCATATTCTGACAAAAAGACTATAGTCATAGTCAATTTTGTGATATAAAATAAAATTTTCAGCAATTACTTTTTATATATGCTACACTAGACTGACATCAGTCGTTACAAATATTGATTGGAGTTTTTTAATAAATGCATTATAGTATACTAAAATACATAAAACAGTTGCGAGAATAAACTGTTAAGCTCCCTGCAATTTTGCCTGCACAAATTGTTTATAATGCTTAAAGTTGAATACGGTATCATATATTTACATGATCTACTGTATGTTTATGCTTTATATATGTTTCTTATATATTTTTCTCCTTCAAATTCAAAGCTAAGACTGCCAGATTATTTTCTCCTTTACATTAAATGTTTAGACAAATCTTTTGAATGACTTTTTAAGAAAATTATTTTTTAGAAAAAAAAATTACACATTATTATCTTAAATTACAGAGCCGACTAACATTAGTGTAATGCTACACATTCTATGAGGTCCATTCAAAAACTGCTATTTACGACCAAAAAGTAAATAGAAAAGTAGTTTTACAATATATATTATTTAAGATTTATTATCAAACGTGTTAGCAACATGTGTAAAATGTTACAGCAAGTAAAATGAATAAACATTGCAATGTATTTTGTGGACTGTGAGCCGCGCTTCGGAACATTATAAAGGGACATGTGTACTTTTAGTAAAATAACAGGAGTCTACTGTTAGGTGTCCACATTTTCGAAATTTCTGTTGCATTTGTTGTCGGTATCATTCGTTAGTTCTTGTTATAGAAATAATGGTTCTGTTACGCTGAATTATCACAAAATAAATAACAATTAAATCAAACTTATACAGATAGTGCCGTGATAGTGTACTACAGAGTTTGCAGTAAGTTATTCACCTTTCTTTTACATCATATAGCAAGTTATCTAAACAATGTTTGATCCTGCTAATTGTTTACAAACATGTGTTGAAGTTTGAACATTACAAGATATATATTTAATTTAAGCAATTAGATGACTCTATAATTCGCATATAAATGAACACGAACGAAGATAGCTCCAACTTGCCCGTCATCTAAAATGGCAACCAATACCAAAGCATCCATATATGTGTTTAACAAGTTTATTTATGCCTTACTTATGTTGCATATTTTGTGGTTAAATGCGATGATTGTCTTTTCACTACTAACATATGTACATTTATATATTACGAATCCATATTTTTATCCAGGAATAAAATATACATGTTCAACCAGCAAGTATATAATATATTCTTCAACAACCAACCTTAATACCATAATACTTGTCTATTCCTAATCGTCAACATCAGCATCATCTTCAAATGATACGTTAAAACTGTTGTGAAAATGTGTTCATAAGTAAAACTACAACATGCTTTTTGTGCATGCACGGCAGTTTTTCTTTTCCACATGGACAATTCCGTACACACCCTTTCATGCATTAACAACTGACCAAACCCTTTCTACCCTTTTTCGAATTGGGCCTTATAATTATTAGTTGGTACAAGTTGTCCACCACAATCAGCTTTCCATTGTTGATCAATTGGTGACGGTACTCCAAATTCAGCAACGGTTACATCTTGCAAGCAGAAGATTGGTGAAAATGTGGTCTTTTTACATGTTGCGATCATCGCTTAAACCATTCTTATTAAACAGTAAGTATCGCCCTCCACCAGCACTTAAAATACTATTCATTTTTAGATGCAGTTTCATTGAAGTGTGCATACGAAATCATTCACAGCTTGATGAATTCGATTCGGAAATTATTGCCAAACTACTAAGACTTTAGTCCACTGGCTAATCTAGGCCCGTCAGACACTTTTTCAAAAGGGGGGTGCGTGTGTGGTGTTTTGAGGTCGCTGAAACGTCTCCGTGCTGCTAGAAAAAAATTGACAAGGAAAAAAGAAAAAAAAAGGAAATTATTTCCACTCCTATTGTAACAATACGCCCAGAATAAGTGCTAACGTCAAAAAAAATTCTATTCTAATCAAAGGGGGGGGAGGTTGTACACTGTAATGAGAAAGATTATGGGAAGGCTAATCAGACACTAACTTTTACTTTGCTACATATATACAGTATTCTTGTTTAACATTTTAAAGATTGGGTGTCAGTCTACACTGCTCTGTATTGATAGGCGATCCAAAACAACGGATTGCAGAAATACTAGTGGTTGGTATTGAAATAGTTTATTATTCGAAATAAAGTTATTGCATTTTGAAATGGCTTCCCTGGGGAAATAAATACTCCAAGGTTGTCATACTTTAAGAAGCATACTTCTAACTGTTTTCGAGATTAAGGTTGCTGGCAACTGAGAGCATGTAGTAATGGATGGAAGAAAAAGGGAAAAGAAAGGAATAAAGAAGGAAAATGTAGGAAACCAATAGTTTGTTACCTGTAGCATTGGGATTAGCGTTGTTATTGTAGTTTATATACAAAACAGTTTATGTGGGTTTTTGTTTAACACACGATCGATCCATCATTTCTTTATATTGTATAAAGACAGAATTAATCACATATCATCTATATCACATCTTTTTGTCGTTGCCTTATTCCATTTATAATCTTTGGTGATATTTATATTATTAGTTTAAACTATTTATTGCTGTTCTGCCATTTATTAATAAGATGTGTGACCGATGTATTATGAAATAAAATTAAAACATAAAAATTAAATGGGTAAAAGTCATTTGAAAATGAGATGACTTACAATTTACGTTTTAATCCATGTCCAGTTAATTTCGCGCTTACCATTTCAAGTCCGAATGGAGTCATTTTTAAAAGCGGGACTTGGGGACATCTTGTACACTTGGAATCAGAATTTAACATTTTAAAGTTAATTTTCAATTTTATGAATGCATTCTGTAGTCAGATTGATTCCAACATTCATAGCCTGTTCTGCCAGCGGCAATCTGAGTAAACTCATCGATAGTTACCTTTAATAGTTTGTTACAAGAAAGCATCTTCATATATTATTGATATACTGTAACAGTGGAATTGACTAAAACACAACACAGGTTTCAAGATTGTAATTCAGACTTTTTTTAATAATTAATGATTATGAAGTATTTATAAAGAAAGAAAGAATGAACCTTGAACATCAGGTGCAAGAGCTTACTTCAGAAGCTAGTAAATAGGTAAATAACTGGATGTCTTGACCAGTTCGTTAGATAGGTAAATAACTGGATGTCTTGACCAGTTCGTTCATGAGATAAAAAGTGTTTATATATTGTACAATGGTCAAAATTCTGGAAGTCAATTAATTATTAATGAAGAAAAAACTGCGAATCACTAATAATCAGTATAACATTATGTTGAAGTACAGATATAGTCTGGTATGATGGATGGCAACTTATGTTTACAATGCGATTTTACAGATATCTGATACCTGTTAGTAAGCAGTTAGCAGCAAAACGATAGCACTTGGCTTTGTAAAAAAGGTTTATTTGTTGATGGCCATAAAACGTCATTTCATGTAATATTGCTGAAATAAAAGTTACTCCGTGTAAAATCGTAAAAGTTATATTTTATTTAACATAGGTCATAAATTTGGCATGACATAGGAAAGTTACATTATGTCATTGTCGTCATTGATTGATGGTGTTAACGTTAACCTTAGCATTTGCTGTGAGTTTAAAATGACATTAATTTATCTTATCGAAATTAAATATCATCTTAATAGGGAAAATGAAAGTTTTCCTATTCCTTTTTTTGTAGCTAATAAAGAACTTACAGTGTAAGAGTTGCAAATATGAATTTCTGCAATGACAATTTATAAACACAAAACGGGAATCATTGATTTTTAAACTCCTTTTTATTAAATGTATCTTAAATGTTTGCTCAAATAATTTGTCTTTTCGTATTCTGACTTTTATATTGTATTTTATTTTTCACCCCATGGCTAGCTATTGTTTTAAATAGGAGAGTATTGTTTAGTGTTATTCAGTAATGTTCAGTAATAGAGTCTTCTCACAACTATCCCATCAGTTGATTTACCCTCTACTTCCTGTTTGTATACAGGTGCAAACTACTAATCAATTACACTATAAATAAAGGTTTATCTGACTTTAAAAAATCAGGAAACAAAATTTTAGAAAAAGAACCTTTTGAGTACCTGTATTATACTATATTTTAATTTTGATAAGTTTGTTACAATTGTATGCTTGGTTTGCACATGTAGTATTAGGGGAGGAGACTGGAACAGCCATGCATGAGAAGAGTCTATGCTCAGTTCAATGTTGTTTAGTGATGTTTAGTGCTAATCAGTATTGTTCAATGCTGTTTAATCTGGAATGTCACTGAACTTCATTTCCATTATCTTATTACAATATTTGCTACCTTAACATATATACGTACATCACTAACGGGTGAATCGTTTATGAAACAATCTCTACCTGCAGTCTAATTGTTTATAAGAAGATGTATTTGATATTTTAATAAATTAATCATCAATTTTTATGATAATGATACTTATCTTGACTAAGACGCATGTCGTAAGCTTGAAAAACCCACCCACCCCTTAAGTGTATGTTGGGCAAGTCTAAAATTAAGCGCATCGTTAAGATACGGTAAATTTCGAGAAACCATTCCCAGATCTTTGACCTAGGAAGATTAAAAAATAACTAATTTAAAATGTAAAAGATCAAAGCAAAATCAACACCTCGACTGCTTTTATGCCACATGAAACTGTTTTTCTTTAGTTAAGCATCGAGAGTCGCGTATTAAAACAACGGCGCCTGTTTTTACCAGTTCAAAATAATTCTACTGGATCCGGAGTTGAAGCTTAATTTTAGATACTGCTTTGCATTGGATTATAAGGTATATGTAGCATTGGGCACTGTCATTCAAAGTCACTACATACACCTGCCACCCAATACATAGTTCCTTTTTCTTAAACTCTTGCGCATAATTATATCATTTACCACAATGTAACGTGTTTCATATTTTCAAAAGCCTTATTTACTACAGAGTATCTTTTTCTCATTGGTACATTTGCAAAATAAAATCTGTACCAATTTTGTAAGGTATTTACCACAGGATATTTAAATTGTAAGTGCATTTACCGCAAATTTTATATTTCGGAGCTATTTATAACAGGGTATACAGGGAGGTATACTTTTTGCCTATTTTTCTTTATTATATGGTATAGTTTTGGTGATCTTTATTTTCTGGTGGGTCAATGTTTTTACCCTGGGCCTCATATGCTTACCAAACGTTTCGAAAAGTACCCCCGGGATGTGTATAGTCTCTACTGTTGTCGTAATCTGAATTTTACTTTGGTTTCTTTCATGAGGTAAATATATTTAAGCGAAATTTAAAATGCGGAGTGAATTCTCGCACTGAAATAACCAAGCAATTTAGGGGGTAGTGTCATAAAAATAACGCAATTTGCATATATTTATATTTTAACGCTTATAATTATATTTTAACGCATATGTATATACAACACATTCAATGTAAAAATGTAACAATGATTCATAAATATGCACATTTATATTCTTAAATCTTGATCCAGCGATCGTGCAGAACATGTTAATGTGGTTTCCGAAATGTGCTTACCTTAACCCTAACCAAGAATAGCTAGAACTTTGATATCTTGGAACCATCAGGAACAAGCCCCTTAGCCAGGCCAATACATTAATTAAAAGGATGCGATCATAGTATATATTTTGACTTTATAACCTTTTAGTTAAATTACCGTTTCGTCATATAGAAGCAAATAATTCTTTTCAAAGTTTTAACAATGTTTACAAGCTGTAATTTCATAATATATTAAATTAAATTACAAAATAAATTATAGTACATATGTTTTATCGCTAAGCCCAGTTACTTTAACTAGATGAATTCCCTCTATCTTATTGCACGGAATCTTTTTATTCGGCATACTGTTTGTTAACTGATAACGACTATAAATCCTATTTTCATTCTTTGATATTTACACATCTACTTTACCACTCTTGAAAACTGTTAACAAGTTTTCCAAGAGTACCTAGTTTAATGAACACTTTTATTGAATAAACTATGTTGCATTTCAATAATACAGATTAATGGACCCTTGTTGGAAAAAAATCACGTATCTCGTAAACATAAACTACAAACTTAGCACTACAACATTATGATGGTTTCATTTTGGGAATTTTTACGTTTCTAAACAGTAGAAACATAATTAACCACGTAAACCACACCATGAAAAAATAAACACTGTGATATGTTATACATTTGGTTAAGATTAATTTTAACAAGTAAATAACTCAGCACTTCAAACATACAAAAGTTACAATCATTTTTTCGGAGGGTAATATCATAATAATATATTAAATAAATAATAAATACAATGTCTTGCATTTCATTGCATATAAAAATATTCAGGTTGAAAATATATAGTACTTATAAATATTTTAAAAATGTCGTGTCTTTAAAAACAAGGTGTCATATCCAACAAAAAATAACACAATATCACCGTTACTACCTCTCAACAAGCACTCAAAAATCAAAACTTCGGAACATTTATTTCACTTACGTGTACATACAAACATGTGTGCAATTGTATTCACTTGGTGGAAAATGTCGTAATGGCACTTGCTTTTATTATGTATATACTTATGTATATATTATGTATATATTATTACCGCTTTTCGACAATCAAAAATATCAACCATCAGGTAAACTTTGGTGAATACATGGTATGTTGAATCATGAGCTATATGCACTGGTGGAAATGAGAGAAACCTGCAAGTTATACCAGTTACACTACTAGCCCTTATTTCAGCACAGTTCGACAGGATATCTGCTTATGGTGCTTGTCTAGATCTATGATACACTAAATCTCTTAATTTGTGCCCCGGTTGTTTTCTGCACATCATTATTGTAATCTTTATAGATTAGCTCTTATATACTTTTAAAATACAGCGGGAAAAAATTATTAAAGTCCCTAAAAAGAGACAAATACTCATTTTAGTTAATGTTTATCTATATATTGTTGCTGAGAGTTCAGTCTAATACAAACCAATATATATACTTAAATAAATATTGTATAAATAATATAAAAATAAACCCGCCTTCTCCGTTTACACGTATATACATCTCTCGGTTTCATTCATTGAATTACCTAACTGAATCCGACAAGTTTAATGTAATCCATATCACATCGGGATATATGTTCCAAAACCTGTTTAGCAGAATAACATTACAAAATTAAGACAAAGATTTCTTTGGTTCAAACTTCAACGTCCTCTATCGTGATAGCGACTTCAGAATTTGCATTTTCATCACCCAGTAAAGCTGCATGTTCTTCCAAAGACGTTCTGTGTATAGTTCTCAATACAGATTTATTATATTCTACCAAATGTTTGTGTATTTCAGGAAAAGATAATCTTGAATTAGGATTTTCCCGCCAGCAACTTAACATTATGGTGTAAATTGTTTGACTGACATCTGGTGGACGCTGCAGTACTGCACCTTCATTGATTATAGTCACAACCTAAAACAGAAATATTTCAATGTTTCATAAATGGAAACTACCAAAAACATCTATCTTAATGATATGTACGAAATTATATTTTAAAATATTGCGTAACTAGAGTTTTCCTTTTGGTGAAGATATGCGAAAAATAATCAAAAGACGCTAAAGCTATAATGTTGCATCTAGTTACGTAATAATGCAAATATAAAACATAACAGCCCCTATCGGAGCAGAAAACAGAATGTATTTATTTGCGTAAAGATATGTGTTAATTTAAAGGCGCTGTCGAATTTATCTGATCGACCACAAACAACGAGTTCTGAAAAAAGTTCCTTTGATTTATACCTCTTCATTTGAATGACCGTAATAAGGCTGTTTTCCAAATGAAAACACTTCCCATAAAACAACTCCAAAGGCCCATATATCTGATTCAGTGGTAAATCGTCCGTAGCGTATACATTCAGGGGCCATCCAACGAACAGGAAGCATCCTTGAGCCGCCAACCTGTAAAACAAATAAGTTGGTCCTTGCAACATTTCTGACTGATAAAAGTTATTTTCACTTGTTCGTGTATTTACCTTTCATGTAAATAGTTTAATCACGGGTTTGTGAATGAATTGGCAGAACCAGTTGTAATAACTGTCGTCCCTACTGGACTGGCTGGGTCAGTGACAGTAGCACTTCGCAATGTAAAATATTAGGCCTACCTAACCAGCGTATATTCGAACAGTCAATACGCACTCGCGCACCTGTTTCCTACACTCGAACCATC
The DNA here is from genome assembly GCA_028565635.1 of Phoronis ovalis. Classification (NCBI taxonomy): domain Eukaryota; kingdom Metazoa; phylum Phoronida; family Phoronidae; genus Phoronis; species Phoronis ovalis. The sequence goes on along the minus strand of JAOXYB010025436.1, from coordinate 2,780 downwards.
GTTTCCCTAGAGTCGTACATTTTTTCACTCAAATCTTGACAGGTTTTTAAGACATCGCGATCACTTGCAGATTCGGATTCAGGATTATAAAAGAGGGGATCAATATTGGTGTCACAATAATAGCTTTGCGAACGTGAACGTCAAAACTTACCCGATAATAGTCTGAAGTGTAAATATCCCTTGACATTCCAAAGTCGGAGATTTTCACAACCAGTTGATCGCCAACTAAACAATTTCTTGTGGCTAAATCCCGATGAACGAAATGCTGGGAGGCTAGATACGCCATTCCATTAGCCAGTTGTATAGAAATATCAATCAAATCTGTCTGTAATCGAAATAGATTACTATACATTAACAACGGAATGAAGCATCATTACAAGTAAAAACAATATAGTAACGTATAAAGTTTCTTGGAAAAATTCGAGTTCGGTTATTTTTGCGATGAGTTCATAAATGAATTTAGAAAGGACTTGGATAAATTGCATCTGATTAATGTTGAATAATGATTAATTTTACATTTCAATATATCCTATTAAAGTTAGTTGAATGAATTACTAATTAGCTATTTATCAACTGATCTTGGGTGAGCATATGTTTATACTCCAGACAGTGAGCTGTCATGTTAAGATATGATAATGTTTATACGTTGTATTAGGCAAAACAACTACTTTCACATGTTTATATGCCTCGTGCCTCGTGCATATAGGTTTGATACTTTTATTTTGAAAACATTGCTCAGATAAGAAACTGCAGCAAGCCCATAAGTGAATGTTTTAAGTAAAGATTACAGCAACTGGGACCTACCTTCTTGAGCAATACTTCGTCATACTCCGTTCTCATAATTGGATCATTTTTCCTGAGTAAAGTTGCTAAATCCCCATGTTTCATATATTCAAATATCATATACGGATTATCCACATTATCTAATTGAAAAAGTAATTCATTAAGTACTATGCTTCGCAAGAACAATCATATAATTATCTTGCTGCCGTGACATTGACGTATGACATAAGAGAATTGGTAAAATTAAATAAACGCGTTCTTTACCGTTAATTTTTTTGAAATATATCGCTTATACTGGAAAGATATTCTGGTGCTCAAAAATGCAAAATAAATATCAATGCATACACACACGTCCGTGTGTACAAAAAAATTACCTTTGGTAACAACGCCTAATAATTTCAATATATTTCCATGCTCGAACGAACTCATAATATCAACTTCACGCTCAAAATCTTCCTTAATTTCTCTGCTTAATCCTTCCTTGAGCAATTTTACAGCAACAATCTTTGGTTCTTCAACATCATCTTGCATCAACTCACCTGAAATATGACATAGTATCTTAAGTTGTAGCATATTTTATAGGCAAAAGTTATAATTAGTTAGAAACATTTTTAAACCAAACATCATAGATGTCTTTCAAGTTCGTACATTGACGAGTTCTGAATTTGTTTTGGTAATTAAATTTTTGTAAATATACAGGTTGGTCTTGGCTGTAGCTTCAGACATCACATTCAAACATTTATTTATAGCAAAATGAATGTTCATTTGATGACATGTGTCAATATTCGGAGAAATAACTGACTATTTGCATGCACTGGTGGAGCCACCGTCGCAAACGCTGCGTGATCCCAAACGTTGCCAGCATGAGCATTTTGCGACTAAATAATGACGTGGTTCTCCTACGCTCAAGTGATTTTATTGCCCGGTTAGGTTAATAAAATTAGCAGTCTATTCTTGGATGGTGTAGGTTCGCACGATCGAAAGTAATCTTTTCTCAAGAGTAGAATTCAGTTTTTGGACTAATTAATACTGGAATAGCTGCTACCTTGGAACACTATATTCGGTAATCTTGCTATTCTACTAAACATCGCTCTTCAATGATGTCTACTCACCTTTATACACTTGTCCAAATGCACCTTCTCCAATGATTTCAAGCAATTTTATTTGACTTAACGGAACCTCTTTATCTTTAAATAAACTTCGGTGCTTTGTACCGGGTGATGAGGAGTAGTAATTTGGATTCTTTTGAAATGTTTCCATGTTATCAATAACCGTAAAGCCATTTTGCCGTCTCATCCAAGTCACTGGTGATCCTTGTTGGCTAGCTTGAGCAGTTTTACGCTTTCGTATCAGTAAAAGGAAAAATATACCAAACAGAAGTAATCCAGCAACAACTGCAACCGGGGCAACTATTGTTATAGGGTTGCTAGTTTCCAGGAGCTTGCTAGATGGCGCTATATTAGCAATGGTAAATGAACTTGGTCTTGCCGTCTGTGGAGAGGTCTACAAATAAAGATTAATATACTATTTAAGCAAGTGAAGATAATAGTTAGAAAGGATTAAGAAATAAGATACGTTTTAATGAATAAGCCGCTGTTATGAATAAAAACGGCTCAAGTACCATGCACAAGAAAATGACCGATTGATGTAGCACAATATACATTTATAGCTAACTAAAGATTTTTAAGAATTGTCACAATTTTTGTCTCCCGATGATGAACTGTATTATGTAGTTGATAAAGTATGTTAATACCTGATTTGTTGTATCAATATCGATAGTACGATTTGTTTCTTCAGGGATTTCATGGCTTTCTGGTGGAGATGGAACGTGATGTATATAAAACACATCTGTTTTATTTCCTTCGCTTTCGGTTCCCTTTTCTATAGTCACGTTTTCCGTGACGTTTGATGACGAAGACGGTGGTATGACGAAAGCCCCAAGTATTTCTAAAATAAATTTTAAAAATGTTTACAACACAGCAATAAAAGACTATATA
>JAOXYB010025425.1:0-15984 GCA_028565635.1 Phoronis ovalis | reverse complement strand
TTGGATTGCTACAGTAACGATATTCAAAAATTTGGATTACTACCCACTGCTTACAGCAAATAATTTGGATTAATTTTTGATTTGTATCCATAATTCCATAAATAAATTTTGGAATTTAGTTTGCATCAGTCAGTTTGCGTAAAAATGGATTGCTATACTCAAATATTTTAAAATTTTGGATTGCTTAATACCCTTATATTTCACAAAATTTGGATTACTACCCTACAATTTCAAAAATTTGGATTGGGTTCCGCGGCACATCCCCGTAGTACCCCCCCCCCCCCCACCGGGGTATTGTTTTTAACAAGACATGTAGATCTTCCAAAGGCTATGTTTTTCACCATCAGATTCAAAAGCGCATTAAAATCCAGCGCAGCAACATGTTTACTTATCTTATGATTTTTACTGAGTGCGGTCTATACCTTTTAAAGTTTTGCAAGTCTTCCAAAGGGGTGCTTTTTAGCAGACTATACGCGTACAAGGGCTTTTTGAAACCTTGTTTTTAATGCCTCTGCTTGCAGTGATGATTTATATGTAATCAATTTTTCACCTAATTTCTTTAAAAAAAGCTTTTTGTTCTAAAGAACTATTGTTTAATTCATTTCTATTTCTGAAAATTATCTTCAACTAAGTAGTGGCTAGTATAGAGATGAAAATGTTAGAATTAAAATGTGTTTTTTAATAGATGGCTGGTGCAGAATTACAGTGGAAGTCTTGGGAGTTCTTTCTTAACCCTCTATGTGATCGTAGTGGTCACAAGCAAACGAATGACAATGGAATGCAAGATGTAAATGTGGTCCTTCCATCTTGCAATACTAGGGAATGTTTGTACCACATTGTATCTAACAAACTGAGTAAAGACCATCATGAAACTGAAATTTTAAAGAGAGTTAACATGAGAGCATTTGATGCCACAACTCGTGTTCTACAAACAACATTCTTACAAAAATCGCCGATTAAGGAGGAAAGAAACGTTGATCCTAAAGCAGAGTTTGTTTTGGAAACTAATGCAATAAAGCATGGAACTCCTTCAGCTACAACAGTACAAAAATCATCTATAAAAGATGAAAGATTTTCCGAACCAAAAACACCAGACAAGACAAGTACTCATTCAGAGTCATTAAAAGACCAGAATATTGACATTGCCAGTGTACAATTACCAAGATCCACAATAGAAACAGGGTTAAATGATCTCATTTCAAATATTACAGAAAAGAAACCAAATGAAATACACAAGGTTGTAGAAAATATATGGACAGCTATAAAGTCGCCAGATAAATATGATGCCATAGAAACGGAAGTATCACCTATAAAATACTTCAGTGATATCCATAGAATTCAAAACATAAAATCTAACCGTGATAAAAGTGCATGTAAGTGGAGTAAGTACCTTCTTGATGATTATATTAGCGAGGAGTTTATAGTGTTAATTGATGACGGATTTCAATATGGACGTACTATTAAATCGATACATCAGATGGCATTGCAAAAACAGTTGATAGAATATTCACAATTGGTTTTTCCCCCAAGTCGACAATTTCTCAAAGAAACTGGTGATTCAGAAGTAATGATCATGGAGCCTCTGCTACGACTGTGTAATTTCTATCACTGGCGACAGAATGAGACAGCATGTCGGGGATTTTTGAATATTATCTTGCAAAGTGTATTGAAGCAAGTAAACCAGGTGTATATGAAGTATGAAGAGGAATTTGGAAGAAGGTACACTAGTATTAGTAAACATCATATTAGTTTGCATATGCATATATATATTTGCAGCCTTGGCCACCCTGCCCATATGACTTTGTAACATTCTTTTACATGTAACTTTCCTGAAAGTTTATTCAAAGGAGCCTAAACTTTTGCAAGACTATAATAATTTTTACATCATTTCTGGCAATATTAAACACCAGAGGGCACTACTGGCATGTCTAATGATATATGACGGTGTTGAACGACTATGGTTGCAATCTTATATGTTCTGTATTTGACTAAATTTGTTAAATTTGAGCTTAGTACTAGGCTGGTAAATGTGCTTGGGGGGAAAACGAAATCCTGCTGAATTTTTAGGAGAGGATTATGGGATTCTAGTACGTTAATGTGTACCATGTTGTCTACTTTTATAATTCAGCCTTTTTTGTTTTAGATCTGATCTGCCTACTGCTAAATGCGACTATACATTTTACTCCTCTGGTGTATGTATTGGTGTTATGGAGGCAAAAAGTCCTGTTTCTCTTTCTCCTGATTCTATGGCACAGCTGCTTCTGCAACTACTGCATGCACAAAGACTTGGACAGTCAAGCAAAATGAGATACTTCGGCATACTTTCCGACTGCTACAAATTTGTGTTTGTTGTCATAGATGGTAGGAGTCTGAAATTAGAAGCCAAGAGAGCGAGTTTCTTTGACAACCATGCTAAGATATTTATTCACTCTGCAGACACATGGGAGAAACTGTATGGGATTGTTAATATATTAGTAGGTCTTATGAAAGACTCAATAAACTGTTTAAATTCATGTACATGCAAAGATACTAAAAGTGACAATCTAAAAGAGTTGACAATGGAAGAATTGAGGAATTCAGTAAAAAATAAGGTTGAAGAAGTGGTAGAAATCGAAACATGTGATATACCAGTTAAAAAACTAAAACAACATGATCCGAAGACAAATGAATTTTTTGATTCTCAGTAATATGGTACATTTTACAACAATATTTATTGAGACATTTTGACATTTTTATTTTTTTACCATATGGTTTTAATGTTCTAATAATTATTGCACTATATTTGCTTAATGTAATCATAATTATTTGAATATATTTGCTTATTGAATTTGGTTGTAAACTGTTATATTGGGGTTTATGTGGCAATAATGCTTTTTGTTTTCTACTAAGTGACAAACTTATTTAGATTCTTCAAGAAATTGTAAGGAATAATGTGATTAAACAGGAAGAAAGTTGTATATTTGTGTTATTCTAAGGACTAATCTTCAAGTTCTCAACTCCACTTGATTTTTCAATTTTCGCATCAGTCTTTCATTTTAAGTTTACCAATCTGTACATTTAAAGTTATTTATTAGTTATGTCTATTTTTAACAGTTTTTAGTAAAAATGAAAACATTTGTGAAATGATAATTATATGTTTTAACTCTATAAATCATATTTCATTTTTATTGGAGTGACTAATCCAGCAGCCTCGTATTACATATATTTGACCTCCAGGGGGCACTAACATTCATTTGATAACTACCTTTAAAATATAAATTTCATTTTAAAGAAAAAATGATTATGCTTCAATTTCCAATGTCTTAGAATTGTGGAAAAGGGTAAAAACTAAAATAGTTTAGAAGTAATGTTTTTAGCTAATTTAAAAACGTATCCCTGTTCGCGTAAGACAGCTTCACTGGTCCTAATTTCGCAGACTAGCTAAGACGAATTAAATGTCCGTATTTAACATTTGGAGGAAGATGTAGAAAAAAAACTCTAGTAGCAATATATGTCCTTCCAATGAGGAAGATTTTCTGAAAATATGTGCTATAAAATGTGCAGGGAGGGAACCATAATGAGTTGATTTATTCAGTCAAAACCTTCACAAAATTATGTGACGATCATCACTCTGAGTAAATTACAGAATTCAGGTCTGACCCCGCGTTTCTGATAAAAATGCTGAGTGTGATGAGGAACATTTATATATTTGTTAATAGCAATAAAAATTAATAAATTTGAATTAATTATTGCAAATTAAAATCAATGTATTTATAAGTCTAATTTCACAACTTCCAGCAGATTGTATAAGGTTTTAACATCGGGTGAGAGTGCTATAAATTGTGTTAATGTATTGTTGATGTAATTTATTAATATTTGCACACATTATAAAATGTATAAAATAATCCTTAGTGACGGCTTTGTTGGGTACACAAAAGCCTTTGATTGCATAGCCTCGATATCAACTACACTAAATATAACCTATTAAATTGAGCCAGTAAGCTAAAATAGAGGAAGATTAAAGTGCGAATGTTACCAGTGCGATAATATAGGGTTATGGGAAATTGATGTAAAAATAACGTAAGGTGTTTGATTATATGTTTCAGGTAAGTACAATTTGCTTGCGATAGTCATATAATAATCAAGTGAATGGCAGGAAACTAGCTATTACTATAAGACAATTACACATTAAAATGTCACTACGAAACAAATTCCGGCAGAAGATGAGAAAGGCAATTAACTTATTTTATTCTGCCATCACAGAAATTATTCGCTCAAGATTCCAAACTGTGTAGGTTACGAAATAAGAAGATAGGGTCGCACTTATCTGAAGTTGTCAGGGGCCTATGCATGGCTCGGGTATGGATTAATAACCAGCAGGGCAAAACCATGATATTACGTCCGAGACATTTGACCACAGATGGTTCTAACAAACCTGTGACAACAATTTCATCAATGAAACATATTGATCGTGAAGCCCATGCAATCAAAATGCTGAATTTAGTTCACTGTTCATCAATTTCCTTAGATGATATTAATACAGCTTCTAACCCGATATATTTGTAACTATATACTGGACTGCAGACGGAATCCAAATACTTTTCCAACTTTTCTTTAATGTGCAGTATGCATTACACACCGTGGGTAACTACAGACTTTAGTACTTTACCGGCTTGGTCACCGGGTTGGAGACCAAAGATCGAAAATCGATGATAAATCACTTTACATTAATTGGGACATATTAGATTTATATTATTATAATCAGTTCTTTATAATCATACGGTTGTTACCTGTCTATTTAACGGATTAAATTACTTTTACCGAATCCCATAAGCCACATTTAAGTCACTTAAAAGCATAGCTTAAAAGATGCGGAAATGACATCGACTTATATTAAAAGCAGCTATTAATATCTAGAAAACAGTTTAAATTATATTATAGGTTTTCAGTATTTGACAAATTGGCTTCTGTCAATAAAATATTTGTTTTTATGATCGATGTAGTGGAGTAATCATGATATAAATAGGCGCAGAATGTAATAAATATAACAAAAAAGTCAAATAAGACAAGGAAAGGTAAAGTAAAACGGAAATACGATTTTTCTTTTTTACGAAACAGGAAATGCATTTAGAAAGAATTGTTTAAATAAGAGGCTTACAAGCAACACAAATACAACGAAGCTTACTACTTTTTGTAGTTAGTTGGAAATTATTTGCTTTTGATTTCCAATATATTATTTATAAACCTAATTATGTAAATGCAAGTTCACAATTTTGCAAGTCTTTTTAAAAGTATTTGTATAAAATGTAAAGGTATAACAGGAACAAAATATGCGTGGCATTTGTGTTGGACGAAAGCGAGACATCGCGTCAAAATTTGAAGACCACATCAGCTAGGTTTCAGGTTTTATAGTCGATTTGGAGGCACACTAGTAAGCGATTATAAATCGGTATCAAAGAAGTATTGTAACTGAAATAATAACTATTTATTCAAGAATTTACGATAAATTTACCTTAAAGATGTCTGGTAGATATTAATGATTTTCAACAAAACAAATTGTATTCAATAGAGTGAGATCTTTATAGAAATAAGGATACAATATCAGATATCACGCTTTTTTGCACTTCCTTATAAATTAAATTGGAAGGAAACTAAAAGGTTACAATTGACGTAAACTACTAAGGTTTCATAGATTGTTATAGCAAGTAATAAAAAAACAACGTATTGTTGTATAATTACCAAGTATAATAAGTTAATTATTTGAAGCCTTTACATTTTTCCTGCCATGCACTACCATTTATATATGTTTAGGAAAATACTAAGACTTAACCGATAACATGACCACTGTGCGCTGGATACCCAGGGAATAATCCGTCCCTGAAGAGATCATATATAATTAGCCCTTTCGTGAGCGCGGCAATGCGAATACTGCTCCATAATGTATAGTAATTTTCTGGGATAATATACACTTAATTTACAAAAGCACTACTACAGTAATGCACTATATACCGCGTATATGTACTTCGTATCATATACTTGCTTGATATAATTACAACTTTCAAGAACGGCAGAGTGCTATGTTAAGCTCTATTCCTTCGTGTGTAATTACGTATTTTTTAAGAGCGTCGATTATCAGTTCATTGAGATTCAAATTTGAGAATTGCACGAAAAGGTCACTGAACGAATTTCATTGTAAATCTTGTAATATTATGCAAACCTCTTCTTTTGCAGTTTAATTTTCCTTTGTTGTATTTGATTATATTGTGGAAGTACTATTATTGGTGCCTTGGTATAGGTAGGGTATTCAATGCCGGGGGCAGTCATTGTGAAAGTGGGTACGCATGCTCCAACAAAATTTCGCGTGAAAGGCGGGGTGAAAGGGTATGTTTTTCGAACGTAATGCGTTACGCGTTTATGGTCCTTTTTATCATTAGGGTCATAACGTCTTCTTACGGACACATTCTAAATATTTGTACACGTTCTAATTAAATTTAGTACACGTTCTAATTATTTAGCACACGTTCTAAATATTTTTAGAACATGTTCTATTTATTTAGTACACGTTCTAATTATATTTAGTACACGTTTTAAATATTTAGTACACGTTCTAATTATTTAGTACACGTTCTAAATATGTTTAGAACACATTCTAATTATGTAGTACACGTTCTAATTATTTAGTACACGTTCTAAATATTTAGTACACGTTCTAATTATATTTAGTACACGTTCTAATTATATTTAGTACACGTTCTAATTATTTAGAACACGTTCTAAACATTTAGTACACGTTCTAAATATAATTAATGCACGTTCTAAATATATTTAGTACACGTTCTAAATGTATTTACAATGTGTACTAAGTATAATTAGAACGTGTACTAAATATTTAGAACGCGTCTATAAGAAGACGTTTTGACCCTAATGGCTTTCGATATTTTTTGGCTAAAATTACGAAAATGAGTGTTTTTTTGAAGGTGTGACACTTCATTAGGGGTGTTTTTTTCAAAACTCACTTCCTTAGGGGTGTATTTTTGGAACATGCGTACCCACTTTCATATTGACTGCCCCCCGGGATTCAATGCCACTAGAATGTTGGTAAGTTCAATAATCTCCATGTTATTACCTCGCCAATATCATTTCTATCAAAAACTTCAATTTAAATTAAGTTTCAGACAAGATTCAATAATCGGCTTATCGCTAAAGTAGATAAAATTGAACGACTGTCACTCTACTTTTGTTGATAGTAACATATAAAACGATACCCTTATGAAACGTACTGCGTACTCTTTCTTACTTATTGAGATATAATTCATTCGCAACTAGAAGAATACTGTTGATACATGGCTGGCTATATATTACTACAAGTTTATAAGTCGCGTAAAGTAGAAAGCCCGAGATATTTTTTTCTAATATCACAATCAGTTCTTAGAATGCGCAGATGGACAAACCTCTTTTCCCGCGCTTCATTATAATGCAATTCGTTGTGCGATATTATAAGGTTATAAAACGCATTCGTTATGATGAAATTATTATTTAAAACTTCATTGCATAACACCAATTTTTTGTAAATATATTTCATGCTTGCTTAGCGATTATGGGACGTTTATTGGAGGTGGTTCACGCATTCTCTAAAGAAGGTGGCGTTCATGACTTTGCAACGATATATTGTGTCGTAAAATGAATGCGCTGGAAAGTTCTTGGAAAATGTTAAAATTGTTATACGCAACTCCTACTTCTTTCTCATTCTGGTGTAATCAAGTCAATGAGCTAGGATATCAAAAACAACGATCGTTTTCAGCTAATGAGTATTCTTGTTTTTTAGCTATATCAAGTGAAGTCTAAGATTGACGACCCTCTGTCGCTTAGTAGATGTTGAGGGTAACTCTACTTCACGATGAATCCCGGGACGACAAAATCAAGCCCGGCCCGGAATAAAGCTGGTGGACGGCAGAATAGCAACAAAAATGATCAGGCAGTGTCATCCGTACCGACGTCACCGCGCAACCTGACGTCTCCTCGTACACCTACGCGTAGAGCGACACCATACCATCCATATCTTCAGCCTTCCAGTGAGTCGCTAGCCGCTCCATTAGTTAACATGGCGTATCAAGGGGATCGTCACCTCCATCCCCAACGATTACCATCAGCCAAAAAAGAACGTGCTGTTTCAATACGCCTACTGGACGTCAACGAAAGCACTGTACAGTCGATGCGAACATTATCATCCACGTTAAAACGTTTGGATATGAATCGCATGCATTTGGAGTATCTCAATGACGAAATGCTCTCGGGTCTGACGGAGCTACAAAAGCTGGATATAAGTTTTAATGAGTTGAATGAGGACGGACTACCCGACAGTCTAGAAGAGCTCCAGCAGTTAAAGGAACTAAACTTGTACGGGAACAAAATTCGATCTATTCCCGAGGTAATAAAGAAACTGAAGAATCTAACGCGGTTGTTTCTGGGAGAAAATCAATTGGAAAGTGTACGCGGTTTGGAAAAGTTGAAAAAGTTAACTTGTCTAACTATTAGTCACAACAAACTTAAATCAATAATAAAAGAAATAATGATGCTGAGAAAGTTAGAAATAGTACATTGCAATGGAAACTTGTTGAAAGATATCCCAAAAGAGATCAAATATTTGAAAGTGCTAAAAGAATTGGATATTTCTGAAAATATGTTGACTAGTTTACCCGTAGAAGTCTTTCAGCTGCCAAACCTTGAAGTTCTGGATGCCAGTGGCAACCAGATAACACGAGTACCAATACTAAATATAAAGGGGCCTAGAGAACGACGTATCGCACAAGTAGATCTGTCGGGTAATCAGATAATACGTATGCCTGAGTATCTATTGCTGTGTGCTGACAAGCTAGATCTTAGTAGTAACCGTATTAAAAAAATTCAAGGAGATTTCATAAAAAAATTAGATTGGAAAACGGAGCAGGAATTGATATTGGACGATAACCCAATATCAACGCCCAATCGAGACACCTGCGAAGGAGGACTGAGATCGATGGTTCAGTACTTTCAAGAACAGTACGTAGAAAGAAAAGTTTTTCAGGGCGTAAAAGTCATTGTGCTTGGTGCTGAGGGTGCCGGAAAATCTAGTCTTGCCTTGTCTCTTGTTGATGGTCAAGCGCATTTAATAGATTTGGAAGAAATTTCACCGGGAGTAGAATGTCATGATTTGGTGGTTGATCTTGGTACTGAAAACGAGAAAAGTCTTCATGTTGCCTTATGGGATACATCAGGCGATCCGTTTTATTTAGCGTCTCATACACCATATATTGACTCGCAATCATTAATTTTACTCGTCTTCAATCTTGCAACATACAAATCAGAGTGCTTTCAAGAACAATTTGGAATATACCTCGATTGGTTGATTTGTAAGAACAACAATTTACGTGTGCTTATAGTTGGTACAAATAGTGATAAAGTGAATTCAACCAAAGCCAAAAACATCAAAGATGAAGTACTCAAACGCCTCAAAGGGTATGTCAGCAGCTACAAATCAGGAATAGAACAAGAAGTTAAATTAATTGAAAGTCGTCCACAGATCTCTTCTTCCCTATCTGAACAACTCAAGTATTACATGAATTTGTTAAAACATTTCAATTCAAAGATTCACCCAGAAATTGTCACATGTAGTTCAAAGGACTTCAGTGGTGTATTGAACGTCCAGACAGCGCTGGCCACTATGGCGCAGAACCATACGGTAATTGTATGCCCTTCTTTGAAATAGATATTTTATTATTCATTCCAGTGAGTTTAAACTTGGTTTGGTCACTGTATGCTTATCTTAGATTCCAATATAGTTTAATTTGAATATCCTCACTCAGTTTATATGTGCAAGTATTACCTTAATGTAAAATTATTAGTAAAGGTGTATTTCCAAAGTAGTCTTGAACATAACGACAAAATGTACTATGACATATTTCTTACTAATTACTAAATGTTACCGAATCGTCCCGATGTGGATTCTATATTCGTGTTACACTCCCGAGGTGGTACTTGACAGAAAAGTTGGTAGGGGTGTGCGGCCCAAGGTAAAAAACCCTGACCCTGTGGTAAATAAAGATCACCAAAAATATACCCTGTCGTAAATGAAAAAACATAAAAAATATACCCTGTCGTAAATAACCCTCCCGAATTAATAGATACCCTGTATAAAATGCACTTGTAAATTATATACCTGTGGTAAATAAATATGGAACAATTTACGAACCTTAATTTTTCATACCTGTCGTAAATGCGTTTTCCAAGAAATACACCCTGTGGTAAACGAATATTTTTTGAAAATATACCCTGTGGTAAATATCCAACAAGAAAAGTATACCTTGGGGTAAATAAAGCTTTGAGAAGCGTGAAAAACATACCTTGTGGTAAATACGGAAGCTGAAAAAAGGGAGCCTATTGGGCGGCATATATATAGTGACTTTGCACTGTATGTCATGTGTCGAGTCGTTGGCAAGTTTAAGTTTCTCTACAGTTATGCATCACGTATAACACGTTATTTCCAGATTTTCCCGGATGTTATGCGTGTGATACCGTCAATGTGGGTTTATGTAGAGAACTATCTCGAGGATCTGGGAAATGCTATGGTGATTCCTGTAATTTCGTGGGAAGAGTATGAAGAGAAAGTCACAGCAAAGTATGGAATGAGGCACCTGCTGGAAAATATAACGAACTACTTACACAATACAGGTAATTAAATCAACCACAGTCATCATCATTCTTACTAACAACACTATTACCGATGGAGTAAATCTATTTCAGGAACTATTTCTGTCTGTTTCACAAAGTAATCTCTATGTTCTTATAGGTAAACTGCTGTGGTTTTCTCGGCATCCAAAGTTGTCTAATCTTGTCTTTCTGCGACCATCATGGCTACATAGTGTACTAAGCATCATTGTACGCCATAATGTGCAGCAGGTACTGGACTACACAAATGATGATATCTTTCGACTCATGGGAATGAATAATTTCAGGTAAGTATTATATCTAGGCTTTTTGTCCATGCAGTATTAATAGTACTAGAAATGCGCCGTTTATAATAATTGTAGAAAAGTACGATTTCTCAAAGACACATTCCAAAATTGTCCCAAATATAGGTAATCCATTTAAAATACGAATGTTATGACATTATTACAATTTCTGAAGCGCCTGTGTTTTGTTAAATATAGAATTTTGTGATTTTAAGCCTTAGTTAGACAAATTAACATAAGCTCTGCTTCACTTAGAGTATTTTTGACGATTTAACTTATTATACAGAAATGAAATAGAGCCAAGAAGTCTTCTAATCCCTTTTGGAATTTTTAAGATATCAAATTTTGCACATGGAAAAATCCAAGATTGCCAACTGGATACAGAGGTGTTCTTAGAATTTGTAGCAAATACATAAAATCTGAATTAAAAGCCCGAAATTAAAAGTTGTATTAGATGTCTCCAAGTCAGCCACAACGTAGCAACATCTTTCTGTTCACTACATTTGAATTTTGAGAGAATTTACTTGAAATAAAACGTATACTAAAGAAACGACAGAACTAAAACATGCTTTTAATTTTCACCCACTTTTTGATTATCACTAAAGTCACCAAAATTGTGTTTTATTTAGATCCACCTTCATGATGTTAAAGTCAAAAAAGTATTTCTTTCATGAAAAATGGTTCAAAACCAATAAAAATATTAATATTTTGCACTCAAGTTAAAGCTATTAAACTGCAGAAAACTTTTGAAGAGATAAATGTAAACCAAGGAACACATGATTCCCTGGATGTCTAAAACAGAGGATATATAATCAGCTGTGGGGTAAAACTGCCATCCAGGCCAGAAAGTCTATGATCAGAATCTATAGTTTGTAAATGAATATTGAGGTAAAACACCATTACAGGGCAGAAAGAACAATGTAAGCATTCACAAATAGAAGTGTAAGCATTAAAGGAACCAAACAGAGCTGATAAAATGTCTCATTTTCATTACAGGTTTGACAGATTGAAGAACGAATTGCTGAAAGATGGAGTATTTGACAGGGATCTCATGAAGTGCTTATGGTATATTCTTGGTATCAAGTCAAGCAGTCATCTGAATGAGGTGATTAATATGATGTCAGATAACTTTGAACTATGTTACGCTGTTGGTAAAAAAGATCGACATGGTAAATATCCTCCATATGATTATAACAAGAAACAAAGGCCATCACAACTGCTAGATGCTTCTGATAGTCAGTCTATTCATGCCCTGGAGTCTAACCTATCTCTGTCAAGATTGCCCTCAAATAGGTCTTCACTTTTAATAACAGATAAGTCATCCACACAGGAAGCCACAAAGGCAATGTTGCCAGAATCAAGTTCACGACCTTCGTTGTCATCAGAATCAAATGCAAAGTCTGAAACAAGCTCAAGACCTACGTCAGCGGTATCAAGTCGTATAGGTTCCAGTTTGTTGCCAAGAATAGGACGCATTCTTATACCACTGTATCGACATACCAAGAAACCAGAGAATATCGATGAAGAATGGAAACAATTTGAAGAGCATCCACGTATCGCAACATTTTATCGTTTCCCTAGATATTGCCCTCCAGGTTTTTTTCAACAGTTTTCTATAAAAGCTAATCATTGCAGAAATAATCTTGTCTTCCTGGACCACTGGGAGTCAGGATTCCTAGCACAACATCCAGAAAAACAAGTACGTCTGTTAGTTACGAGTGGAGTTAAAGCAGGCGATAGTGCAGCTTGTCATCTGAAGCTAGAACTTCGCAGCGAGATACAGTTATCCGAGATGAATCAGGTTGAAGAGCTGTGGTCCGTGCTTCATCCATTGCTGCTTGAGGTGGAGGAGATGCTATCTGTATATGCAGGTAAGATGGAGTGGTAATAGAGCCTAGAGGGGACTGACTAATTATAGTATTAAAGTGTAACAGACTATTTATGGTTTCCGATATTAATTTATTTTCAGGAGTCCGTTTTGAAAGATATACAGAATGTCCAGTCTGTTTCAAATCTTCATTCCTGGGTGAGTGGATGACACCTAAAGACCTCCAAGCTGTTAACCAGAGAACATGTGAGGCATGCCAGAACAGCATCCACACGGCATTCCTGATACAACCTAAAACTAAGAAATCAGGTGTGGTATTTGCGACTTTAAGTGCAAGGCGTATTGAGAGGTTAATGCAATCAAAGTCAGCTCATGCAGCAACAAATCAACTGGCTCTTCCATCTGGAAGGCCATTGACCTATTCCAAAAGCCACGGTACACCTGATCTAAATAGAAATATCGGAACTGATCCGACTAAACGCAAGAGTTTACAGAACTAATTTGGCAGTCTAGCAGTGTTAGCATATAGTACCACTTTAATTTAATGTGTTCCCTTTCACATGTGGTCACATATTAGTCAATTTTCATGTAGCTTGACTCCTAGGCATTGATCCAGTTGAATAATTTAGCTTCTAGACCCCTACAAAATAATTATATATGTGTAACTACAAGAAAGTATTAATTTATTTTTGTTTTGTTTCTTCTCCCCTGGCCAAATTTTTCTTTTCTTTAGTTGGATGGCTTAACTACTTTAAAACTAGTCGTAATAGAGTTCCACCAGGTCGTACGTTGCCAGTAAAACGTTAAGCAAACCACCTTTAATACCCAATAAAAATTAATGTCTAACCATATAGATGCTTATCAAGCTGCTTACTAATGTATACTGTCTTCAAAATTTTAGAACTGAAAGCTTTTCAAGTGAGTGATATACTGACATTGTTTTTAAGTATCTCCTGTGCAAGGGCTACATGGTAGTGTCCCTCTTTTCACACTCTTACTATTCCTTATTCATGAAATCCTTTCTTTTGTTAGTGCATTTTTATTCTCACTACTACTATTATACTTGAACTAACATGACTGCTTTATAAGGCTAACCAATAGCTTGCTTTCACATAACACCTGCGAACACATTTACATGGTCAGTGCTAGGTTTAAGAGAGCTTTACAAAAGCAATCAACTCTCTCAGCGAAATTAGACAACATGCAATGCACGGTTTATGGGCACACTTGCACACACACAAGTCTAGAGGCACCTGCACACCTCTCACCGGATGTGGAATCTTCTGCACACTGCACATTGTTGAAAGGGATTTCAACTAACCCAGATCAGTCTGCACTCACTGCACAAAAAGAATGGATCTGCAAACTGTACAGCACTCCCATCATTTGGTAAGCTCTAGTCCTCATACGCATTGCTACTTAGTCTATGACAAGATGATCAAGACACAAGTGTTGCAATAGCTATCAACAGGTGGAACCCAAAGTAGAGTTTTAAATTGTCCTTGTGTACTAATACAATAAATCTTGTAAAGAAAACAATGTCTGTGACAACGTATGAAAATGCTATAATCCCTGAAACTTTTTCTATCCTGCATTAGATCAACATGGCTAATTTTCCCTTATACCATTGTTTGTTTGCTTTGCTTCATAGTTGAAGTCCTATGGAACATCGCACATAAATTACAAAAGAGGAAGAAGACCATGAAACGTTTACTGAAACTACGAGCACAAGGTATTGAAGATAGCGATTGAAAAGGTGACAACCACGATGATATTAAAGATGTCCCAAAAACACTTCAGCATATTTCGTTATGTGCACAACAATGCTTCACCTTGGATTAGGGAAACAGATCTGTTGGAGCCACTAATATAACCTTTATAAGCTAAAAAGTTCAACACAGTCAATTTAAAACACAAAACAACTAAGTCTGCTAATCATAACAAGAAATTTGTAATGTTTGTTTGTTTTTACCTAGTAAGTTGATTCTTGCCAATGACAAACCAGTGCTACATTGTGTAAAATGTGATAAGCAACGTTCTGAAGTTATAATGTACTGTGCGATGCAACTTCTATTATAAGCCAAGATCTAGTCAAACAAGAAGGATGAATGAAAAATGAAACTATATAATATGATACTGTACATGACAAGCTTCTGCTATTGTGCCATAGTAAATACTTGTAATTACTAAATAAAATGTAATAAACCATGTATTCAATTAAACTGGTTGTATTTGATTGCTCAGATAAAAGTTAACAAATCAAATGTCTGTTTAATATTCAAAGCTGATATTCAAGGTACGATGTTCGCAGCAAAAACAGTTATTTAGAAAGATCCTAGTTAATCACTAAACAAATATTTAGCATTTACATATACCCAGATTTTAATATTTAAAATTGATAAATTTGTTATATCCATTTAACTTATAAATAATTAAAATAATACAAATTATTCACATTTTATGCAATTGATTCAAAAATGGCCCCAAGAAAGATGCCTCTAAAGTGATTCTTAGGGAGTACACAGATAAGATTTGTCAAGTACACTGCCGCATCCTTTAATATTATGTTGAAGGTTATCCCATGACACTTGTTTTGTTTTATCTCTAAGTGCTTAATTAAATAGCAGCAAGATAAAACATAAATGCAAGATAAAACATTTAAAGGAACATGGCTCTACGGCATAGACACATTTTTATCAATTATACTGTTACTCATATTTCTGCTTTTAGTAGTACACTAATTTATCATATGCAAATATTTTTTTGTCAATTTTAAACTTAAAAATCACTAAACGTAATTTTTTGAGTCACCTCTGATGATATCTACAAAAGGGGGACTGTGCCTTCTTCTGGCTACCTGCTGTACTGCTTGGCATAATTTTTAGCTACATCCATCATATCGTTCAGATCTTCTGAAGATTTGCCTTTCAACACATAAGTTTGTTCATCTTTTGATAATCCTTTTACATTATTAAATGAGGACTGTACATGGTCTGTCCATTCTTCAACTGATAAACCACGTTCAGTCCACTCCTAAAAATATAATACATATAATTTTAATTATAATTACAACAATTATACATATTAAATAAATTTAGTTAATTATAATCATAAAATAAAACAAGAGGTCTGCGGGTGCAGACAGATGCCCATCATATGATGTAGTTTCTGTAGTTGTAAAGCCATCTT
>JAOXYB010025414.1:2762-15987 GCA_028565635.1 Phoronis ovalis | reverse complement strand
CTCAAGTTATTTTTTGGTGGGGGTGTGCAGCCCAGTTGAAAATTTTGGATTTGGATTGTATCCTTACTGTATTTTTTTGGATTGCTACCACAAAGCTATTCAAAAATTTGGATTGCTACCCACTGCTTACAGCAAATAATTTAGATTAATTTTAGATTTGTATCCATTAATAAATATTAGAATTCGGTTTGTATCAGTCAGTTTGCATAACAATGGATTGCTATACTCAAATATTTTAAAATTTTGGATTGCTACCCTAAAATTTCCAAAAAAAGGATTGGGTTTGCTAATGCCTACTAAAATTTTGGATTTGGTTCCGCAGCGCATCCCAGTGGTAAAAAAAACATGCGCACCCCCCGGGCTGCACCTATAGGTACATACTTATCAAAATCTGTTAAATCACAATCTGGCAATAACTTTGATACATTAGTTTTGACACATACCATCAGCTGGTTTATCTTCAGCTGGAGGTGCATCAGCATCTGCTGGCTTTTGGTCATCATCAGCTGGCTTTTGGTCAGCGTCTGCTGGTGTTTGGTCATCTACACAAAGTATAATGCAACCGTTAATTTTATAATAAAAGGACTGAAGCAATATAGTATAAAGCAGTTACATGTGATATTGCAATAATTAAAACTAATAATAACTAATAAATATATGGCTGCCAGTTTGAAAATGTGCAAATGTACAGAATGTGACACACGTTATACATGAAAATTTGTTCAAGACATTATTTTCATTTGTAACTAGCTAATACACAATTATGTATTTATTTATCTTTTAAACTTAAAAATTTGACTATTGCTGTTGCTTGATGCAAGCCATGCTCGAACATATACACATTCTAAAGGAAAATGACATAGTACCTACACATTTTTATTATAATTAAATGTTAGTAAACTAATCACTACAAATACACCGAAATTCATAGTGAAGATTATTTTCAAAAAAGAAAACATTGACAGTTTTAAAAATTTGATTCAATTAAATTAATACAACTTTATATTGATTCTCCTATCCAATACAGGAACATAGTTTGATCTCAATGTATTGCATTTATAGGTTTGATATATACTTGAACAACCCTTGAATTAAGACATGACTAAACTATATGAATATGAATAACACCAAGGGAACACAAAAACACTTGAATAAAACAAAGATACCGCATACATATAGCTAGCAAGTACTAGTCATGTTAAGTAATATTCATGATATGTCATCAGCTTAATTGCTATTTATATTTTGGATGTGGTTATTTTGATTGGATTTATAAATAATTTAGCATATACTCCAAAGTTATTATTTGCATGCAATGGCAAATGCTAAAGTATTCATGAGAATCGTAAACTTAAAGAAACTTAATACTACATGGAGACTTAAAAAATATTATAAATGCAAACCCCAGAGAATAACAGTACACCAGAATTGTACATAACATGCTGGTAGACTGTGTTTTATGAACTGTACTTAATGCATAGCTATCACATACTCTGTTAACACTAAACCAGATACAAAACAGTAAAGACACAACCCAAGTAAATAACCACTTTGTACTACATATATTGCAATAGATACAAATTGTCTTTTAATATCTTGCACTTAGCTAATTTTAAACTACCATTGTCATACCTTTTCCATGTATCAGAAACAATACAGGTAATAAACATTAAATACTAATAATAATAGTAATATTATTATAGTAAAAAAGATCATAATCATACAAACATTATTAAATCAATATACACAAATACATGCTTATTTTAAAACTTCACAATGCATGCTTTATAACCTGCTGCAATGTCTGGTGAATTAACATTTCCATTGGCTTCATTCTCAACATGACCAGAGCTTGCAGAATTTTTAATAGCACAATCAACATCAGTACCTAGATCTTGGTTACTGTTACCATCAGTTGTATTGCTAGTGCCATTTGCAACACACACTGCATCAACTGAGCCAGCAGTAACATTATCACCAGTAGTATGATTATTTGCATCTTTGAAATTACTGGAATCATCAACCTCATCAACGCCTCCTACAGGACCGCCAGCTGCTGTGATACCATCAATATCACCACCGGAGGGTGCTGTTGTTAATGGATTTTCTTTATCATATTTCATGTCATCATTCAGATTATTGTTGTCATTTGTTGCTGTATTGTTGATAGTTGTAACTGTCTTAGTATCTTTTAAATCTAATATGCACCATAAAACATCCAAGTTTTATTAATTTAAAATAAACATTGATGGTGTATATGATGTTGTGTTTTAGAATAATTATAGTTATAGAATAAAAAATGCATGAAGCTATATGATATTACTACTTCGCAATAACAACATATAAAATACTGTTGCTACATTTAATGTATTGTGGCATAAGGATTACATAAACAAGAAACAAGGGTATATGATAAATAATACATTTCAGTCATCAAGGAAATAGTTAAAAATAAATACCAAACAAAAAACCTATTGGCATAAATCAATATCATTCTTCATTACACCTAAATATAGGAAATGTAAAATATATTGCAAAAGCTTGAAAATTGTTTTATTCTGGCTTCAATGAAAATATTTGTAACTATTCTTAATAAAATATTTGTAACTATTCCTCATAATTTTTTTTAAAATAAAAGTATCTAATATCATATGATGCTGCCTGTAAAATGAAAACACAAAATGGGAACTACTTTTTAAATGACGTACTAAACACGGTGCATTGGCCTAGAAGTAATCCTTCACATATTGAATGTTGTTTTTGTAACCAGGTGTCTCATAATAATACAATTAATATAACAGACAAATACAAATGACCTTTGCATGACAGAACTAACCATACTTTCATATTGGCAACAAAAATACAACTGTAAACAGAGATGTCATTTATTATATTTTTAAAATATCAATATAAAACTTGTTATGGAAGATGTCAAAAACAAGAGCAAAACTTAATATATATTTAACATTACATTACTTACTTACTTACAATTATACTCTTCATCCCATAAGTTACATAATAAGACTTAAAAATATATTTTAAGTAATTAGCTTGAGTTCAAATCTGCTTTTCTATAAAAAATTGAGTAATCCCTGATTTTAATTTTATTTAAGTTCCAAAAATAAAGATTCATGATCAGCTATACACTTTTTTATGTTTACTGGTCAAGATTCATAATCTATATCACTTGGCTTTATGACAATCCAGTGGATAGCTATTTTTTTATAGTCTCAGGTCATTTTTGTACCAGTCAAAATTACCACCAATGACTTTAATATGGGCTATTAACCAGTGCTATGACAACAATAACTGACAAATAATTGAATGCTAATTACTACATACACAAGTTAGCTAATTATTGGTAATTAGACCCATGATTAACATGATTCATGGTATAAAGGGTTATTAACAACAAAAATGGAGAAAGCTTTTCAGGCATGTAAAAATGGATCAGGAAAAGGAGGTCTTTATTGATTGAGGAAAATGCTAATCAAATACCATAGCAACGAAAACACTAAGAGGTATATTACTTCAAGTGTTTTATCAGCAGACTTAAAATTGAAGAATATAACTTCACACAAGCTTTATTTCTTTTAGTGACCATTGCATTTCTTTTGTGTAGTGATTGTTTTCATTAAACAGATACATTTTTTAACATTAAAACAATTTTAAAGTAAAAAAACGGATGTTTTACACTACATACCACTTTATTACATGATTGAAATATATATGCAAACTATCCTCAAGTGGTCCTATCATCAGTTGCTACTAAACAATTTCAGTTGCTATGAAATAAAGCTATCAGGAGCCTTTCTCAAATATAAAAGAACAAACAACTTTTATGATAACCTAAAACTTTAGATACCTCTCAAGTTTTTATCAAACTAACTAGATTTTGTAGACTACAAGGTATAATGATATTAGCCAGATTAATCTTCTGTTACATAAAACTGCAGCAGGCATGTTTGTAAACATTCACAGCATATTGCGTTATAAAATGTATAGGCACTATGGATTCAAAATTCAGCAATTAAATCTTATGCAAAATTGGAGATTTTATCATAGCACCTGGAATAGTATTTACATGCTACAGGCAAAACTGCTTTATAGCCATCTCTGAAACATATATCCTTTAAGGTATCCAGAGATTCAAAATTGCACACCAATTTTTAAAAAGTATGATGAATCACAAAAACCGTAACAGTCTTTAACAAACAAAAATGTACATCTGAAATCAGTTTCCTTTCCAAAGTGATACCTTCTGGTGACAAAGAATTATAATTAAAGCAACCTTAAACTGTAGTACAAGAATTAAGATGATCTAGAACTTAAAGCTTCAGACATTCAAATAATGACAATAATAGAAACCATTTAAAAAGTAAATTCTTCCATTGCCATGACAACTGCATCATAATCACTAAGATGTGAGGGAATGTGACACAAGAAAAAAGGTAAAACTTGGGAACTACAAATTCCAGATTCAGATAAAAAGAAATTAAAAGGAATCTTTAAAAGGAATCTCATCAATTTATTGAGCTCACTTAAATATATATATATATAATTTTCTATTTAAGTGAGCTCAATAAGTAGGGATAAGTGATTAAAGGTGGATATTGTTGCAGAGGCTTCAAGATATTCATGCAAACTGAAGTAATTATAAGTGCTACCAATCCTTGTATGCTCATGGATTCGAATTGAAATGGGTACGGATGTGTTTTCCTACCAGAAATAGTGAAGAGACAGATTTGGATAAAAAAATAAATAGATATTATATAGTTATTTTCAGGAAAATAGCCAGATCTAGGTTACTGCAGCAGAGGATCAAGGAAGGTACATTCCACCGTCTTACCTTCTGCAGGTTTATCTGCAGAATCACTAGCAGGCTGCTCATCTGCATCTGCACTGGTTGTATTATCTGCATTATCACTAGGTGTGTTATCTGCACTGTCTGCAGGAGGTACATTGTCTGCATTCTCAGTTGCATCTGTTTGAGCACTGTCAGTTGGGAGTTGTTCTGTTGTATCAGCAGGTTGCTGATCTGTTGTTTGTTGCATTTCTGTATTGTCCTTACTACTGTCATCAGTATCACCTTGGTAACGAACACATAAGGTATTTTTAAGCAACCACTATTATATACTGCAATGCCTGCAGCAGTATAAAAAACTAAGTATGAGACCATCTGGGCAGAGCCGGATACATGAAGAATTAATATACATTGAATGTAGAAACTGTTGTAGAAATTTACAGTAAAAACACCAGAACCATTGGAAATGACAGATAAGAAAAATCACAGACAAATCACAAACGACTGACTATAAAGAGTAGATAAGTCATGCATTAAATTATGAAAAGTTGAGAATCAAGGAAACAGTTTCTGCATGCTTCCATTTAACAAGTAGAATAGTTTTCATGCCTACATAAATATGTCCACTACAAATTACACACTAAAAGAAGAAAGTATTAATAACACCTCCTAAATATTGTCATTAAAACAACCTTGAAAAAGACATTAGACATTAAGAAGACGTATCTAATATGTAACAAAAGAAGATTGGATATTGGCGAATTAGTATTAGAAGAATAAAATCCACATGCAAAGAGAAACAACTTTGATACATGATCCTGACATGCAATTCACACAAATTATTACTATAGAAAAGAGGAAACGTTCTTACAACCACCAAGGATATTAAATAGAGTACATTAAAGTGCAAGTACCGTTTGTCACAACTTATTGGAACTATAAACTTCTTGTCAAATTTTGGACAGTTAAATGAAAGATAACGTAGCAGTATACATTTTTGGAAGTAAATTGAAGATTATAATAACAAAATTTACTTTTCCTATATGACACATGATTATGTAATCAGAGTTTTATTAAAAACTAATTTTTTTACAACACCCTCGAGATACAAAGCTGAAACTGCCAATAGAATAAATTCATTTGGAGTAGTTTTTGAAAATCGGCTGAGACAATTAGAGATCTCTATTGCAAGTAAACTTTAGCAGAGTTTCAGCTTAATTTGTGTTTGCAGGGTTTTTTGACTTAATTGTCTTAATTATATTTTTTTAAAGTTTGTGTCTTGAAACAAGTGAGTTATCACCCAAATTGATCTCCTTGTTAATTACATAATCATGAGAAAGACAATTAAAGTAAAATTTCATAGTGATCCTTATATTAGTACTTTTCCAAAAATGTATACTTTTATTGGTCTATCTTTTCAATTAACTACCCAAAATTATCCTCAAAGTATAAAGTACGAATAATTTGCTTCAACGTGATCAGCCACTATAAAGGTTATAGCTACCTGTATAAGATCTTGCTATATGTCTATAAATGCTCCATAATGCATACTATAACATTACACACTATCACAATGGCCAATATATTCAAAAGCATGGAGTAAGATAAAATAATTATTATGTCCTTGCCTTTAGCTATATTTTGTTGGATTGCATTATTTGCATAATTTAATGTAATGTTTTATACGTTTATTTATATTATGAAACATGTTCTTGCCTTTCATCCTGAATGTAAAAGACAAACTAGGGTTATAATGTACCTATATATAACTATGAATTTTCATATTAATTTATGAATGCTGTTTATTGCTTTATGCATAGCACTATTAAAACATGGAGGACATCCTGTAACATCTTGAAAATAAGCTCAATCCTGAAATATGGCAGGCAACAAAATCCAGAGCAATATATAAACTGCATGTGTATTATGCAGATTTTTTTAAAGCATTGTCTTTTGACATTACATTGTTGTAAAAGCCACACAAGCACAGTGCAATTTTCAGCAAGCACAAAAGCAAATTGTATTCATTAAAAAATATGAAGCAAGTTTTTTGGTAATATTTCATTTTGGAAACTGGATTTGTTATGATGGGAAGAGTAATGGCAAACCAAGGCAAGGTAATAATAATGTTATGGGACCTATGTCTTATTTTGATGTTCTGTGCAAGTTTATGGATATATAGCAAACTCAGCCAAAAAGCAAGTGCAATTTATTGTTAAAATGTAATGAAAAAGAATTAATCAGCTTTATCATATTTTAACCAATTGGACAAATTACACTGTTACTGGTTAAAACAACAGCATTTATAGCTTTTAAATGTTAATTCGAACACAATTTTCAAACTTATTATTTACAAATTTCACTTAGTTTGCTTGAAATAAAATTAAAGGTTACTAATTAATTAAAGTTTACTTAAACAAAGCTGCAGGTTACGCCATTTCATAATCATGAGTTTTATGCATACCTGCTGGCTTTTCATCGTCTTTCTTTTCATCATTGTTGGCATCAGCATTGTCTTCTTTTGGTGATGTGTTTGCTGCAAGAGAAGAACAAGACATTAGTTCAGCAGTAGACTCCCAGCAATGCTATCAAACATTTACAGTAATAGTTGAGTCCTATACAGAATCTTTAACATTTTTAATTCTTAACCAACCAATTCACAGCTTATTTAATTGCTTAAGAAGTCCCATGTACAATGCCAAAGCATTAGTACCATTTTTGTGGAAACTTATCTTTTCATTTACATCATAGCTACTGACTGTTGAGGCTACCACCTATGGAGTTGTCATTTTTCAACAGTGTATCATGGCCACGATGATATTTTTGTAAATTTGAAAATTGTTTTGATAATTTTGATAACCCCTTTTGAGAGCTGATTAAGATGTGGTGTGTATTAAATTATAAAATGACTACTAAAATATACATCTATATTACAAGTGAAGTTTTTATTTTAGTTAATTTAACGAGAGTGTGAACAGCATGTGGTGACATTAATTTCAACAGCATAAATTAATTAAGTTATAAAAAATGATCACAGCAAACCCTGAGCAAATAATTTGTAAGAATGAAGATTACTATGTTGCCATTGGTTTGATTAACCATTCATTTCACCTGTATTTCAGTACCTAATGCATTAAATTACCTTTTTGTTCTTAATTATTTTATTACATAGTTAAATTTCAACGAACCAATAATTTTTCACTAAACTTTTGTACATACAAAACAAAATATTTGGAAGACCACTTGGCAACTGCTGAACTGATTAAAATTCAATGATTAATTTGAAGACAGCTTATAAAATATTTAGTGAGGAACACAGTTGCTGAGGATGAGTAATATTAATTCTCAAATTTTATTTGTACTGGTTCATGTTGAAGTTTTTAAAATTATATTCAGTATTTTGGTTTGAAATTTTCATATTTTGATAAATATTATCATAATAGGATTTGCTTAATATTAAATAGTAATTCTATTGTTGCCTCTCAGTCCTTTATAAGAAATTGTATCAGGTAATAAAACAACTTTGAAAGAAAATGAGACGATTTTCATGCAAAACAAAAGCTTTTGTGATGTTGTGATGTCAGTTTGAATTACTTCATGCTTACTGTTAATTTAATGATTTGCTTAATGTTTTTTCTGATATACTAGTAGTATGTGCCCCACCCCGTAGCAACGCTCCCAGATACATACTAAACATTCTTTGGGTCAAGGACATGTAGCAACAGACATTTAAAAACATAAAATGCCATTGAACATTAGCAAAATGAACCATTGGATGACAACAATTACAAGGGCAATTACATTTTCCTGAGTGAATGCGTAGCATAAATGTATAATTTATTACCAGACAAAAAATCAAAGTTTATTTGAACAGATTCGGACATGGCTGCATAATTTTGCCATTGGAAACTAACAGTGGAGGTAGAAATGCCCTTCATTAATGAAAAAGACAACCGTAAATATTTTATAAACTAAAGCTATAATACCCGCTATATGATAATAACATAAAAACTTGATATTAATATTTTAAAAAATCAATGGTAATGTAAATATCACACTTTAGCATATAATTGTTTAACAGAATTTTAAAATGTGTACCATTGAAAGATGCAATGAATTTGTTTATCTTCTAATAAATCTGTTTTAATAAACAGATAATATCTTGGTTCATTGGTTGCCAGGCTTAGCTAGATGCAATGTACATATAATATGTATCTGGTACTGGTAAAGTTTCAGTTTGGATATCCTTATTCAGTATCCTCTTGTTATTCTATATCAAAGTCAGTACATGTTTTATAATAAAAAATGTCTAGCCGTGATTCATGTTAATTTAAAGATTCTGATGCAGAATTTTTTAGTGGATTTCTTGACTTACACTTAAAAAGTGCTGTTGTGAATACAGCTGTTTTGGTTGCTCTGATACCTGGGCTCTGATCTAAAAAAGCACTACTCGTGTAAATACGGTAAATAGCACTGGAATATTTGATTTACATAAAAATATTTGAAACAAAGTGCAGTTGATCATAAATAGCTAACTAAGCCAATATATCAGCTATTTAACTTTAGGATGATCAAATACTTGATTTGATGGTCAAATATACTGATTAATTACTTATTGCATGTTATTCTAAAGTCAAATTTGCATAACACTACAAACATTTAGTAATCAAATATCATTTATTAGTAATATCTGTTATTCAATCTCTGTTTTGCAAAAAGACCATGCAGGAAATTGTGAAACTTTCTGGGAGAGTTGATCTCACAAAAAACTAGCATTATCAAAGATTTTGATAGCAAGTTTAAACATAAAATTAAATAATGCTCTCTATTGTAAAATGGGCCTCCACTAGCTGGTGAATATTATTTTGTTTTGACTTTGCTATGACTTTACAAGGGTGATACTATTACCAAGTAATTTATATTAGGCATTATTAGGCATTATCACTATAGCTACATAACAATTTATAATTTATAAAATACAGCCTATTAGAATTATCAAAAGAAAGAAATTAGCAGCGAAAAATCAATGATTGACAGTTTTTAGAGCTCAGCATGATTTTAATTCCATGCTAAGTATGACTATGAACATTCTGATGTTATTAGAAAATCAATTTCAATCAACAAGAATAGAGATCTGAAATATTTAATATATGAATCGGCAATTAATGTTTTCAATAGTTCAATATTCAACTTGTGAATTTTATGTACCTGGGATAAGGTAGCAAAGGAATGGTTTAGCAATAGTAATTTGTTTATTGCAATATGCACACTTAAGCCTTTGTATTCTCTAAATAGTTTTAGATTGTTATATATTCAGGTTTGTATTCCACTGTGTCATATTGTCATGACCTAGTATATAAAGTATTCTTATGTTTTCAGGTGTATATTCAAGAGTATTATGAGGTTATTCACCTGGTCCCTAGATACAAATGTTGTGTCTCATAACTAATTAAAGAAACAAACAAAATAATTATTATCATGGAAATATTTTATTTATTCCTATTTTAAGACTTGTTACCCAATAAGCTACAACAGAAAGAATTTCCGACGCAGGAGTGAGATTTGAATACAGGAGATCTCCGAATTACAAGGACCACCATTGAATCTAGCTAACCAGACTAGGTGTTTTAATAGTGGTGTTAAAATGCTGGCTAGGTATTAAAATACTGGTGTTCTAGCATAGTACATTTGTGAATGGGCCTTTTTTAAAAAAAAGCTAGTGTAACATAATTATTGTTAATATTTTTAAGTAAAGCTTAGTTGAAAGCGTAAAGTATAAATATTTAGTATTCCTGTAATGCTATTACTAACTAAGTGGACATAATAATAGTTACAGTTTAACAAATGCAAATTAAAGATTTAGCAAATTTTAAAAAATCCTACTACTAGTTTTATATACTTAGTGATTGCCAATCAGTGATTTTTTAAAATATGATTTTGTAAACAGATGGGGTATTTATCTTTTAAAATGTGTTATTTACGAATAGACTCTGTCCAAAGTGGTAACGAATGAATGAAAATTTAGATTTATATCAATCATGAAATATCCACCCTGGCTTACAATTACGTTTTACTGAATTAAATGTTTAATAAAAAAATACCTCCCTGGACCTTCAAAGTTCAATTTACTTACCGTCATCTGCAGTTTTATTATCTTTCTGATCTTCAATTACATCATCTTTCGGCTTGTTTTCTGTCTGTGGTTGAGGTTTTACTTCTGCTTGATTTTTTGACTGATTTTGATTGCTGCTTGTAGCTGTGTCAGTGTTTTTGCTGCTGTTACAACCCATTTTTAGAGTAAAAAGTTTTAAAGTGGCAAAGAAATATACAATCAGAATTTTATCTTTCACGTAGTACACACAGTAAACCAATAAACCTGTCTAACATATAATAAAGCTTGTATACATAGGTAAGCTGTTTACATGATTGTTTACTGTTGCCCTAGCAATCAATGGCGCTATTAGGCTAGGACCGACGTCCATAAATTATTACTGCGCGCCATAAACACTGAAACACTTGTCTTTTTATCACGTACGTTTAATAACGAATAAACAACATTTCCTGATAAAGGTTGTAATTATGAAAGAAGAAAGTTGTTCAAATTACGTCTAGGCGAATGAAAAGTGAGATGTATTTCGCCCTATAAAAAGGCAATAATTTCAGTGTAATTCGGTTCTAAGGAATTTTAGAGTGACGTCTGGTGGTAGAAATTACTTTCTTTTCGCACAAAATATAATTAAATACACTTGATCACGTTTTGAAGTGGTACACACGATGACACCAAAGTAGAAAATCATGTAGCTGTCATATTTTGTCATGGACCTAGGAAAATATTTCCAATTTTCTAAATAGAAAAAAAAGTCCAGACTTCTTATTATAATAAGTATCATAATAATACTATTATGATACACATAATAGAGATTATTTTAAGCTTTATTTTTGTATTTTATTATCATGCATTTCTTTATATACTTATGTACATGCATATGAAATTTCAAGTTTGAAATAAAGCTATATCATTACATTGACTATATTGGTAATTACTTACAACCCTCCGGATGGGGCCCTTGCGATCGATAAATATACACCCGTCTCCAAAATATCAATCGTTGCAAGCATTATCCACCGATAATCGCGGCAGTACTAATAATACAGTTGTAATGTCGAATAGTTACAGCACTACAGCATCACTCTAAATTTTTATAAAAGTAGCACTTTTTATGCGCAAAAATACCTTGAAAGTGCAACGAACAAATCAAGTTTTACATTAAATTTTTTTTATAATAGTTTACGGTTATGGCTGCATGAGGATGTTTAGTTCAGCGATCCTAGAATTCCACATGCCATAATCTAGAGACAATGGGTACTGGAATAATTTTTAAAATTGTTACTTTAAACTGTCGCTCGTATGTTACTTCACACATGTGCTGCTAATGGTAGCCATTTTGGCAGGAGTGTGAGTGAATAAACAACGCTTGATAAAATATATAGTTTGCACTTACATTTATTTGTCCTTGATCAAATTATATCAGACACTTAATTTCCATATTAACTAGCCAAATATAAATTATAAACTTACTCCGAACGGTGCAAGCCACGGTGCAAGCCACCTAAGTTACATTACTATTTAATATTTGACAGCCTGATTAAAATAGCAACTTTTTTCCAACAAGGTGCACAGCTTATTAAAAATAATCATTTACAATAAATCAGCGACATTCACATCTTCGTCACTCGGGTCATCAGCAACTGTAACAAAAGAAACAAAAGTGAGAATTTTTGTATTTATTATGAAAAAGTTCCAGAAACATCGCAGTTACTAGCGGTGGATATAAACTGTGTGGCACACTTATCCCATGCACCTTGAGGCCGCCAAATAAACTGATAAAACTGTTACTTCCATTTTTACTTTTTTTTTGAATACCACTTAAAAAAACGTAACAAATTTTGCTTGCATTTCTTTTCTTACATAAGCCAGTGTAGCAATATTTTGAAAATTTCAGGAAGATTAATCCATAAAGTTAGGAATGGACGTATTACCATCGAGGAGTTCCCGTTTATCATCCTCAGTTAAAAACTCGTCAAGATCCCTTTCATTGATGTTATCAGCAACTTCTCTTTCTAACAAATTTTCAACCATGTTTCCATCTGCTGCTTTCTGAATAAAAGGACATTCAAAATAAATATACATGTAACAATTTTATAAATAATATATACATGTAACTATTTTCATAATATGATTATATACATGTAACTATTTTATATATAATATATACATGTAACTATTTGCATAATATGATTTTAACATTAATAACATTTATAGAATATTTTTGAATTGATGCTCATGCTATGCATCATGTGACAATATGAAGTATATTGATGCTCATGCTATGCATCATGTGACAGTAAATGAAGTATATT
>JAOXYB010025402.1:0-32075 GCA_028565635.1 Phoronis ovalis | reverse complement strand
TAACCATCACTAAGCCATCGGTGATGGCTAAGGCTACATGCTAACGGATGGCTATCTTAGCCTGCAAGTTTCCTAAGGGATGCCAGTGTGGACGGAAAGTGAAGCACTTTATTACAGAGCGCTTTATTCTGAAGCGCTCCAAGTGTAAATGTGAATGGGCCTAGTAACTTCAGAAATGTCAGTTTCTTTCAAGTTGTCACAAAAGCTAGGTATTAAAACTAGAAATGAACCCAACTACTAATTTACACACAAGATTTTAAGTCTTTTAAAAGATTTGCATTCAGAACAAGTGAAGCAGTGGGATATATTGCACCAAAACAATTTTAAAAGGGGAATAATTTTCAGTAACAATGCAAACACCAGTCTAGTAGTGGCTTTAGGAGGGATTCCATGGATTTGATTGAACCCTTTTCAGTTAATAAAAAACTAGTTTAAACAGTAAAATTAAAAAGGCGAAGTATACTGTAATTTTATAAAAATCAAATCCCTCAGCCTCATATCCTGGGAATGCCCCTGTAATCACAACTACAAATGTACAATTTATTTCTAATCCAATCATGCATCATGAAAACATAGCTTGTATTTCATACAGTGTTGGACTTTTGATGGGACTTGTTTGCTTATCTGAAATCAGAAAGAAACAAAAATATATAAAATGTCTTAATACATCATTTCCTTGAGCACCTTCTAGATGAGACTGAATTCCAAGAGTGACTATGGAAATCACAAAACAAATTGCTATCAATCTTAGAAACCTGTAACATAGCCTATTCATTTTCACAATAATCTAATAACATGTATGTAATATTTATCATGATTGATAATTTTACAGCTATCCATTTATAGTGTTCTGTTTATATAATATTAATATAGAATACCTAATAATATAATATATTATATTGTGTATAATACAATATAATATAAAATAATAAATTAATAACGCTAATATATACAACTTTTTTCATATATAATGAATACTAATTGTGAGGATGAATTTCATTTAAAGTGTGCCTAAACTGGTTATTATGCCACTATCTTAACAGTAGTGGCAACAATATGTGGTCCCAGGATACTTGTTTAACCCACTCTATAAACATGTCTTGTAATATATATAGACAGTGTGACACTAAATGAACAGACCATTTTTTATGAAACAAGGATTCATGTTTAAATAGGTGTTGCTTAAAAGCTACCCAGGTATTTAAAAACAAAACAACAAAAAATCAAAAATGATCAAAATATACGTATTTGGGATATTTCCATACCATTTACCAAACAACTTATTATTGAAATGCAGCACTTTTACATGTTATAAATAAAGATATGTCATAAGATATGTTTCTATACCAAAATTGTTCTTTTATGCAATTTTGGATATCATTACCTTAATTGAATGGGGCCTAATTTTAATTTTTTAAATCTGGACTAACTTAAAGTGCTATATTGGTACCATAGTTAAACAGGTTTTGGTTTGGAAATGTAAATGAGTATATTTTAGGAATAATATAGTATAAGTTGTTTTACTGGTGAATAGGAAAGGAAGAAGCCCAGGGGGGCAGTCAATATGAAAGTGGGTACGCATGTTCCAACAAAATTTCGCGTGAAAGGGTATGTTTTTCGAACCGCCGGTGCGTAATGCGCATTACGCGTTTAGGGTCTGTTTTTTGGCTAAAATCACAAAAAGGGGTTGTTTTTTGGAGGTGTGACAATTAGGGGTGTATTTTTTGCAGAATTTCACTTCGTTGGGGGCATTTTTGAAAAACCATGTTGGAACATGGGTACCCACTTTCATATTGACTGCCCCCCGGGGGAAGAAGTGACACTACTCTAGAAGTGTTCTGTTTATTTATTGTCACCTTCTTAGAGAGATCTGGAAGAGATATTCCTAAAAACATACATGTGGTAACAGGTAAACCCATATAACCACAATTTAAATGTTGACTTTGTTTTTTTGAAAAATTGTTTTTTGCAAAATAAATTTTGCTGCTTGTGTAATCCAATTTGTTTTCATATACTTTTTAACAATAGTTTTACATTGTCTACTTTTCCTTCAATACCTCATACCCAGAGACACAAATCTAGTGCCAGTCAGAATTAACAGGTATGTAATTCCTGTTATTAAGTTTTTAACAAGTTGAAAAGATGAACTGTTTAAACAGTCTACCCAACGTGAAATGACTTGGGGTAAACAAAGTAGTTATATCACATGTAACAAATCACATCATCACTTACACATGCCTAATCAGCAGGAACTAGCTATTACATAAAACTAATATATTGTAGTTACAATTATTTAGTAATTACAATTAATAGAAACATATGCTATTGTTGTTAAAAGACATGCCTGGGTTTAAGTCAAACCACAAGTTAAATTAAGCAACTGACAACTACTGTAGAAGATATGGGCAAGCAAGCTATATGCAAGCACTGTTAAGTTGTTATTAGTCAATTAGCCAACATTAGTTATGTGAATGAGTGTTTAGACAATACGAGCTGTTCCAGTTCCTGCAGACTGTTCCAAGTGCTCATTGCTTCCACAATGGTGAGCACATTCGGTTCGTGTGCGTTGAAGGAGGTGGACATGCGTGCTCATAGTCGTGCCATGTGAAGACTTACAATCATTCTCAGAATCTGCCATTTTCTTGTGTCCACACGTTTTGCATTGTTTAGATACAATATAAGTCACACATACACTTTTGATACTACGTCGGAAATTTGATGACATAAAGCTGTAGATGATGGGGTTTAAACAACTCTGAATGTATGGTAACAGTTTCACCAAAACCTAAAACAAAAGAAACATATTTAAGTATAAACACTGTCTAATCCTATCAATAAAACTTATTGATGGCTTAATTGGGGGAAATGCATATAATAAGAAACCTATTGGTTCATATTACAATCTGTTTGTTTGTTTGTTTGTATAGAAATATTTCTACTATTTTCATTCTACTGCTAAAGAACAGCTTATTCTATTAGTTCCTAGCAATTCATAATGCTTTAATCTTTTGATAAGCAAAGCAATGCCTACAATAAAAAATATTCTAGCTATTTTTTATTACCACAAAATTAACTGAAATTGTAACTTTGATTTTTCCAATTGACTAATTACCTTGGCTTTAAATAAATCAGCTCTAATGTAAAATTGTGATCATCTGACAACATGTGATTGGCCAACCAAATATACATTACCTTCATTGTAAGGAGACTTCTAGCATTTTCAAACTTGTCGCCATTGAGTACCATAACATTATTAATAGTTGTCCATACAAGTTTAGGACCCCAGCATATCAAGAAAATAATGATAATTGTTATCAACATCTTAATGACCTAAAAACAAATAAATGCAACAATTAAACATTTTTCAGAACAAACTTATCATGTGTGTTTGTGTGAATATAAATAGAATTTAATTTAATCTACAAAGCTTTTTTAGACATTAATTATCATGTCACTATAACTATCACTAATTGATACAGAAGTCCAGAGCTGTCAAGGTACAATTGGTGAAATGCTGGAGACTGACCCCAACAAGCCACAGGTGCCAAGTCGAGGGTGCCATAGGCGCCCAAGTCCTACGACCGGGGTTCCGGCCCACCTTAATGCCCGAGAAAATCTGACAAAATGGATGCCATTTACTGCATTCTGGTGTATTCTGGGACTAAAAATACCTTGAAAATTTAATTTTACATTGTTTTTTCAAGTATGTCGGAGATTAAGTGCATTGTGTGTGAGAGTGCGAGGGAAGAAGAAACTGTGTGAGTCTCACGCCAGATGCGGGAGCCTTGACAGGTCTGGAAGTCCTGATAATATTGATTTCTTTTAAAGTTCAAAATTGTTATTTATGGAAGTATTATTGATTTTTAATAAATGGATTGCACAAAGTTCTATTTTATATCTCATCCACCAGGATATGCTGTGAGAAACGGTGACAAATGTGGGATAGCTGGCATTCAACATTATAATGAAAATATCAGTTTTTCCTAAAAAAATGTCTACATTTCTTTACTGATTAAAATTTGATTTACATTTTCAAATTTGTAGGGTGCTAAGATAAAACCTGATATTTCCATTTTGTAATGTTTATTGTAAACAAAATATCATTTCATTAAAAAATATGCTGTTTTACACTGCCTGAATGCTTGTTTAACTAATGAATTGCCTAGTGGTGATATTGGGAAACCATAAGAAGAAGGACCCTATTATAAACAAGAACTAATTATCCTGGTGATAAGTGATCTTTATGAGACTTAGATAGAGATGCGATAGAGAAGAAAACCATTTTATTTCTTTATCTGAGAGCAAAAATTGGGAAAAGTTCACATTTGGTTAAGAAAATTATAAACTCTTTACCTGTTTTCTAGCTTCTTCAACAGTATGATCTCTATCTCTTCTTTTACGTTGCTTAGTGCTTTGTCGCAGTGTTTCCGTACACGACACACATCGAACCAATGGTACATTTGGTGTTGTTGGTGATGTAGCAGGTGACAGACGGTTGTTATCACTGCATGAGGAACACCTTGTAAGAGCCAGACGTAAGTCTTGACAATGAGGACCACTTTTACCATTCTGACTATAAGATTTAAGTGAAGTAGGCACATGAAAGGATCTGTCAACATATGCAATTTCTCATTTGTAACTGTTCAATTACAATTAAGTTGTTTCATTTATTCATGTTTTATCAAGGTTAAACTAAGGCTTAGCCGAAATATATAGAAATAAAACAGGAATTTTGGCTCCTAAAACCATTTTCAAAGTTTGAATGTCATTACAGATTCGTCATTTCTGATTGTGTTATAACTATCTATTCAGAAATGACAAAAGGAGTTCATTCTGAAACATCTGAAACCCTGTTTTCATCCCAGTTTTAACACATAAAAATCAGACCCATTTTGAAAATCCATAATTAAGCCTATATTAAAAAAAATCACATATATATGCATTTTCAATTACCTGCATGGGCCATCTTGACTTTTCCGAGTTACATTTTGTGCAACAAAATTGAAAACTGGTTTAAGGAGCTATAAATCCTTTTTATATCCAATTTAGAGAAGCTTTTAAAGTTTTAAAAACTGTCTGAAACTAGTAAATGAGTTATTATAATTCACTTTGACAATTTAGCTTAAATGCTTTTTTTTAAATTAAGCTACTTGAACAGAGTCAAGAACGAAAAAAACTTGAATTGCATCATAGAAAGACATGACGGCAGATTTTATGAAGAGCAATGCTCCAAAGTGTGAAAACATGCCAGTGATTTCAAAGGTGCTTAAAGCATAATTTCTTGAAAATGTTCAAAATTAGGAAAGGAACTATTCACAGCAATTAAGATTCTCACCAGGCGGACTAGTAGTAGCTGTAGGAAAGTAAAGTAAAAAATAATTGTCAGCTTAAATATATAAACATAAATTAAGGAAGTGAGACATTTTTAGTGAAGAAGAGTATATTTAAACATTTTATCTTTATCTATATATCATTAGCTCATTTTCCCTTGACATTCCCAAATATTTAAATTTGCACTATTTATCATATTTTACACATTGTTGATAAGATAGCAATTCTTGCTCACCTTTGGGTTGAAGCAGTCAGCTTGTACAGCTGTTTCGTACTCAGCCACAAAACATATATAACCATGGCATAGCAGACAGTCATAATAACACTGGGTATTATAAACATACTAGACAGTTGATACCAAGCAAAGTAAACACGATGTTCAGCCGAGATTCCAAAGTCACCACAAAAAATTTGAGTAACACGTGTATCATTGTCTCTCCATTTCATAATTGATGCTTCCTGAAAAATTAATTATCGATTACAGATTTACTAAAATTAACACCTATGAAAATAACAGAAATAACTACATTTTTTGTTCTTGGCAATTTTTACTGATAAGTATTATGTATTTAATAGTAAACATTCTGTCATAGTCCTCTTTTAGGGTAAACTACTGAATCTTTGCTTGTTAAAGTCAAATATTTATGTCAGATACTTGTATATTTTTATTCATTCTTTAACCCAACTAACAGTCCAAAGAATTTCACCAGCTGGCCATGAAACATACAATTTACTACCAATGGTTTAATATCAAGAGAGTAAAAAGACTTAAGAAGACTAAAAAAGATTCTGTACAGATAATGTATTAGCAAGCAAATGTCTGTACAGATAATGTATTACCAAGCAATGTTCTGTACATTTACTGTATTAGCAAGCAATGTTCTGTACATTTACTGTATTAGCAAGCAATGTTCTGTACATATAATGTATTAGCAAGCAATGTTCTGTACAGATAATGTATTAGCAAGCAATGTTCTGTACAGTTATTCCACAGCATTTGTCTATTGTTATTCAACTGCATATTTTTTCTACAGTGATTCTACTGCATTTTTCTATAGTGATTCTACTGCATTTTTCTATAGTGATTCTACTGCATTTTTCTACCGTGATTCTACTGCATTCTTTTACTGCAAATATACTGCAGTAGATTTGCAGTAGAAGAATGCATTAGATTGCAGTAGAAGAATGCAGTAGATTGCAGTAGAAAAATGTAGTAGATTTGCAGTATAAAAGCAGTAGATTATCAGCATAATTAGCATATTTGAAACATACTGCAACCATTCAAATTACTATGGAGAAATTCTGCAGTAGAATAGCAGTATAGATACTGGTGCTCTACTACAAATCTATTGCAAAATCATTCTGGAAATCTACTGCAATGTAGTGCTACAGTGCTAATGCTATTCGGTTGAGGCAATATTCTGCATTTTCCATGATATACGATTTTAATGGTATATCCGTTTATTGAGAAATAAAGGTATTGTCAAGTAATTTTTTGTATCAATAAGACAGAATTCGACTTACATTTACATGAAACATAGGTGAACACAAAATAACTGACACCAACCAGACACAGAGAACAATTTTCTTTGAGCTCCCCATGGTACATAACTGTCTTGATCTTAACGGTAATACAATTACTATAAATCTGTAACATATAAATAATGAATTAAAATGATTTTCTTCTGTTTTGTTATAGTTATGATTACTTATTATAATAATATCTTTTAAATGTCAATAATTAAGGTTCTGGTGAGATATAACAAAATCTGTTTGCCTACAAAATGACTTTGAATTTATCGTTTGGTTAAGAAGTTGCAAAATGCTGGTTATTTGTCAACTATTATTCACCTGTAGTCCAGTCAACTCATATATCAAATAAAATCAGACATACACTAAAAAATACTTTAAACATAAATCTTTTTAGAATTTTTTTTATATAATTGCAATATTTGAATTAACAAGAAATATCATAATTATATTTTACTAATAATCCTGTTCAGAAGTCAAGAATATTTCTTGAGAAAACATTAATTTTGAGTACAAAAATGTATTCTCATGCAGTGAAAAGGTAAGGTAATATTTATGTAACCTGATAAACTAAGTGCTTGCACATTGTTCAATGTCTTGCACTAATTCCTTTTTTGCATGTATCCAGGTACTGATTATTGATTGTTGTAACTGCTCATGCATACAAATACTGGTAGCAACTACAACATATTTGTGTGTCGACAAACCAGTTTTCAATTATTTCCTGATAAGAACAGTGGTGTCCGAGCTCATCATTTTTTTTTTTATTACGTGTTTTTACGCATTGTTGAAAATTGTTTCAGAAAACATTAAATGTTTCTTTACACGCAAGTATTTCAGCCAAAATTAAATTTAATAATGTATATGAACACCTTCTATCACTTAGTTTGATTAGACGTCCCAGGCACCTGTATGTGAATTGAGTTTACTGCTTGAGTACAGTAGCATGTGACCAAAAGAGATATGAGTAATTTGCAATCCCTTTCTTGAATAATTTTTAACATTACAATGCAATTTAATGAATTTTATGTTGTTTTGGACAAAATTAACTAAATCCACAAGTTTGTGTTAAAGGGGTACAAATGTTTTGAGTAAGGGATCTTAAGATCTAACCTAAGTTACAATGTAGGAATCACACAACATTTTAGCAAATTTCTTATGAATTTATACAGAAAAAATTCAAACTCACCTCTCAACACTGACAGCCATTAAGTTCAAGATGGAGGCCATGCCACACAACATGTTCACAAATCCTTGCAGTTTACATAAAAATTCTCCTGCTTCCCAAGGCCCAGAAAAATAATGATAAATTTCATATGGTACACAAAATAATAAAAACAGTAGATCTGCAACAGCTAAACTAACAAGGAATGTTGTAGTCACACTTCGGGATTTGCGATCACCAACCATAGCAAAAACAACCAATCCATTGCCAATAATACCAAGAAGAAATGTTGCACAGTAAACTGCAACAGTTGGAATGAACAGTGGGTCTTGTAACCAAGGTTTTGTTAAGTCACTGATATTTCCAGGATAAAACATATAGTCATCTGATAAAAATTCATACTCATAATATTCTCTAGTATCGTTTATTGTAAAGATTGTGTCTTCCATGATTACAGGAATTTGTGCATTAATTTTCATTTCCAGTAGAATACTTCCTCAACTTTCTAAATGATGAAACATTTCTTCTTAAGAGATCATAGGTTATCTGACTTTGTTGTCTTGCTTAAAATTCCCATACCTGCAAAACATATTTTTAACTTGTAAAAATGTCAGCAGACAGACTACATGTAGTATCTCCATTAATTCTGACACATTTAGTATAAAATTATCAAGACACAGACTATGTACAACAGAAATAGGCAACTAAAGGTTATAGTAAAATGTATCATATTATGTTTCATCATGGGAATTTTTAACATATGAATTTTATTTGCAAACTATTTTTATGCAATTAAACACTTTATGCCATTTTAATTATTATATAAAATAAACAACATTACATAAATACTAAAAATGTTGAATACAATGTTTTATGGTCGGACCACCTGCCATAGAATAGTCTAATTAACACAAAATTGAATCTAATAAATTTCAGGTAGCAACAGAAATGAGAGGATACCTGAAAAAGAAAAAAAACAGCATTTGATCAATGGGTGGAGAAATAGGAGATGGTTGATATTTAATGTGGTCATCTTGTTACAGCTAATGAATGAGAAAAAATGTGTAGGCCTTAGATAATATTGAGGTTATTTTGATTGGCATAATGTAAAAGAATTTGATTGGTAAAATGCTGAGAGGGTTTGCTATATTTATGCATTAAAACGAATTACAAATAAATTTTACTATGCAATTAGAAAAAAAATGTTCTGTTTTAATTATTATATGTATTATACAAGTACTAAAAATGTTGAATATCTGTTTTATGAACAGGTCACTAGTTGCCGCCTACACCTTTTTTAGGGTCTATTGTCACAAAGAATCCACTCTTAAGATGATGTTCTCTGTAAAAATCCACCAAATCATTACCTTTACTGTGAAAAAATGACCCACTTTTAGGGATGTTGTTGAAAAGTGAACCCATTCTTAGGGACATTTCTGTAAAAAGGGACCAACTTTTAGGGAGTTATCGTTGAAAAAGTGACTCATCTGGGTGGCACACCCGTATTCATAATATATACAAGTCCCCCCAGGATTTAACCAGCCATATGAAGACCAATAATTAGCTTTTAGTAATGACAGCACCTGCTTAATCATCTAGCTTGAAACCTTGTATAATATATTAAAAGTAATAATAGCTTCAAAAGCAATCATAACCAGAATTTTACAAGACATCTAAAAAATTATCCATATTTCTCTTACTCAATCAATAATGATATTTTACATAATAGCGTTAGTTATGCAAACAAAAAAATATACTTATTATCATGTTAAAAGATTCAAACCTGTTCAACTGCTAATAGCTCCATCAGGGTTTTTTCAATATGTAAAAGGCAAATTTCACATTAACTGATGTGGAGAGACCCATGTCATTTGCTGTCAATTTCAACACACACACACATGCAGCACTACACACCACACATAACATGATGTGATCTATTTAAGACTCAGTTTGATGCGAAATCAGTGGGTATATACATTTATATGGCCTTCCTAATACATTGTTGGTTGTACCATTTTTATATCTCATCCTGTCTTGTAAACTTATTTATTTTCTCCTGTGTTACATGGAATCTCAATTTGTCCCACACATGTATTTATCCTGACACATACCCCGCACAATCACTCCCATCTCAATTTCGACCTAGGCACTTGATCGACTGCAATTGCTCCTACTCACCTGTAGTTCTAGTTACAGGGCCTCCTAGTGTTTCAAGAATGCTTTTTGATAAGGAGGTAAAAATAAGTTTTAGGGTCTAGTTTCTTAATTATTAAAAGGAAAAAGGAAATGAATCGGTTATATGGTATTTACCTTGAGTTTCTTCCCAGGGGTACTCAAGGTTTTTTGACTAAGGGGATGTGCCGCCCAACCCAATCCAAAATTTTAGCTTAATTGTGGTAGCAAACCCAATCCAAATTTTTTGAAATTTACGGTAGCAATCCAAATTTTGTGAAATGTATATCATAAGGGTAGCAATCCAAAATTTTAAAATATTTGAGTATATCAATTCATTTTTACGCAAACTGACTGATAGAAACCAAATACCAAAATTTATTTATGGATACAAACCTAAAATTAATCCAAATTATTTGCTGTAAGCAGTGGGTAGTAACCCAAATTTTTGAAAATCTTTACAGTAGCAATCCAAAAAATACAGTAATTAAGAAATATACAATCCAAATACAAAATTTTCAACTGGGCTGCACACCCATACCAAAAAATAAGTTGAGTACCCCCGGGAGTTTTTTTCTGGTGACGCTTACACTATTCTTATATCTCTAACCACTGTTCACTGACACACACTCGCTCACCCATCATGTTTTTGAACCAACATACATCACAAAAATGTACACATAACGAATAGTCATACTTACCTTTTATATTTTGTCCCTACCAGGAATTGAACCTCATGGCTATAGATATTTCGACTTGCAGTAACTGTACCACGAAGATGAGTTAAATGCTAAGGGTAATTTTTGGGTAATTGCATATAATTATAAGTATCGACTAATACCAAAATGCAAAGCAAGAAGAATTGCAAAGTATGAAGTTGCATAAAGGTTTAATTTAGGCTGAATGGAATTAGCAACACAGGGTCAGTCAATAGCCCACTGACACAGTAGGCTATACAACAAATGTAAGCGCAAAACCCGGAGAGATAAGACATAAGTTCCTTAAATATTTTCAGAGGGCTTAGGTTTTAACGAACACAATATTCTGTGCAATATTAAGATAAAAGAGGGGAGTTAACCAGTCATATACAGATTAAATATAACAATTAATTAGAAGATCAATGAATAAAATACTAATAAAAAGATTAAAGAGCCTTTTTGAGATTACCTTTACAGTTTTAATGGAGGTATGTCATCTGGACTGGGTCCAGGGCTAATCATTACTTTGCAGCTTCTTCTACAGGTTGATAAAAAAAAACTAAATATTTTATTCTGCTGTATATTTCTGACTTATTTAATTTGATTTAAACAAAGTTACATAATTGTGGAAAGCATTTTTAACAGTGTTTACAAAGTTTATATCAGGAATATGAAATAGTAAGGATATGAATTTTACATTTTTGGCATAGAAATTGAAAACACATAAAATTCTACTACAGTAAAGTGAAATTAAATACTAGATATTTTGGCAACATCCACGTTTCCTGTTTCACTGTGACTCGAAAAAATTGAGCCATACAATATTCATAAAGTCAATAGCCAAAAGTAAACAAAAGCCTTTTGGACACCCTGTATTTACTGGTAACATCAATTAACAGTAAGGAATGTCAATCTAATTGTCACAGATCAATCATTAGCCTCATCA
Organism: Phoronis ovalis; assembly: GCA_028565635.1. NCBI lineage: Eukaryota > Metazoa > Phoronida > Phoronidae > Phoronis > Phoronis ovalis. The sequence goes on along the minus strand of JAOXYB010025402.1, from coordinate 20,233 downwards.
AGGATCACATAAAGATTTAATACTTGAGTATACTAGTCATTTTTAATAACCGACCAAATATTAAAACTGGTCAAGTATTAAACAGAAATGTTTTAACTTTCTTCTTACTTATATACTGGTTTTAAAAATCAGAAAGAGATTACCTTTAAAGTTGCTCCAGTTTACCTGCTGCCTGTTTAAAATATCTGAATATTAATGAAATTATCTAACAGGTAAACCTTTTTAATTAGACTGTGATAGGCTGCTCTTTCACGCCCTTATACAATACATCATATAATTAGGAAAAACAGGATGTGTTAGAAGCTTTCAAGTGTATACATATTAAATGATGTATAAAACAAGTATTTTTTCAAAAATCATCTGGGAAAAGAAACTAGAATTTAAAAATTTGTCCATCTAAATTAACTGCCAATGCAGTACAGTATATTATTCTCCGACAAACCTTTAAGGGTTTTCTACAGTAGGTGTCCGATTTACGCTTTCCTGATGTCAGAAATATCAGTTGTGATGGCACATTGTGGAAGAAAAAGGAGGGTAGTGACTATAACTCAAAGGAAGTAAAATTGCCTTTACACACATCAGAAACAGTAAACTTCTTGAAAATAATACAACTCTTTCCCACCTCAACAATAATAACTATTTATAAACATCTTCAAAAACAGGTTAATCAGACACAAGCAGAGTGATTTGCTCACCATTGAGACTTTCGATCTGTCATGGACGACGATCTTCCTCAGAATGCGGTAAGAGACTGCTACGGCAAGCCGTATTTATAAACAGGTTGCACACTCAGTTTTTAGAACACTCCGGACTTTAATAGAAGATATTTATACTGGAGGGTCATTCAGAATTGCGTACTCCAGGGATCTGTGATGGAGAGTTATTTATCAAACTTACATTCAGTAAAATACTACTATCTGAGACAGCAGAAATTTTGTTTGTTAATATTAAGTTTTTGTGAGGAAACAAAACGTTTGTACTAGACAACTGGAAATGTCTATAAGATTGAGCATCCTGGGCAGCAAAGAAAACTGACAAAAAAGCTGACTGCATTGTGTCGACTTTTTGATGTAAATTATAAATGCTGTTCTTACTCAAAAATTGATCTATGCATATATGACAAATTGTAATGATTGACACTATTAATGTTTAGTTTCTATTAGAATCTGTACTAATTTCTGCAGACACCGATTCCCATTCTCACTATCTGACAAATGAAATGTTCTATTCATTGTCACTTACCAGGCATTTTCGTTAAAGGAGCAAAGGAATTCGTTAGGGGAAATAAAATATGACCCTTTCTTACCTGTAGGAAAACAAGTTTGCCCTGTCTCACTCTAAATATATGCAAGTACCTCAACATGCCAAATGGTCACTATTTGTGAAATTTTGCTCAGCATGCATATAACATTTAGTGCTGTATGAATGATCTACCCTTAAAACCTTACGGAATTCGGGGTTCTGTAACTTCCCAGCAATACCCTGACAGATTAAGCTCAGAAACTTCTAACTAACTGTCATAAATCAGTATTTAATATTTTATCTTAAGAGTGCATAACTTGGAAACCTAATATAACATCCATTTGCACAGAACAGTAAGGCTAGAAAAGTTAAATTGGTCATCTTATCAATAACTTGCTTCAAACAAGAACTGCTAGTGTTTTTAAAATAATCATCTAGTTTATCAATTTTCTTCCCAGCATCTCATCTTTCCTAAAAGTGGCAGATAAAAAAATGCACAGAAGAAATATTAGCTATTTTCTAAGCTGTTAGGAAAAGCCGCAAAAAGCATTTTTGTCATGTATGATTCTCACAAAAAAGTAACTAAATACCTTGATACTGGATATCAAAACTTTTAATCTGTGATCAGTATTATGTTAAGACCAAGAAAAAAAGCCAAACTTTTACAAGAAAGGGTTCAGGTATCAAATAATCAAATCACAAAAGAGCAATAGCATTAAACTGAAAAGGTATCCTTCGAAAATAAGAGATTTTTAGAATTTGTTAATGATACTGTACAAACTTATTTTTCTTTGGACATTTTTAATTCAAAAACTGGAACAATTACAGATTTCAGTTTTGGTAGAGACATAACCATCAAAAATTTGTTTTCTGGTTATTGAATATTATACATGGTTCAGGGGCTGATATGAACATCATTTAGTAATAAATGGATAACTTTGACAATCAAACACAGAGTAGTTAAAACGAATAAATCTGAAATTGTGGTAAAAATAAAAAAAACAAATGAGTCACTTAGCCAATAGTTCCAAATGAAATGTCAATTTTTTTAAGTACAAAATCAAATGTAAAAATGTGTAGGTGTTCTATACAATTTTATAAAGCACATATAAAAATCATTGTCCCACACAACCATATGCCCAAAGAAATACTTACTAACACCTACTGATGCACATCTGAAGTTAACAAGCTGTCTTCTTAAAGGAAAGTTCATCTAAAACTGCACATTTCATTTTCAGTTAATTATTAATTCTTTGACCACAATTCCCAATGCAATTTCACATACAACTGTATGTTTATGAAGAAAATATCTTGTCTTTATATACGTAACAATGCTTACGTCAATGGAGAAGATCTTCTATCTCTTGTGCTCATAAAGTGTCTTATGCATGCATTTATTAAATTAATATCTTAAAAATTTTAATTTAATTAAAATCAGTTATAAGAAGTAATTTTGAAAATTAGTTCACTTCCTGTTAATAAGTACGCATACATGTTGTGAAACATGCAAATTTCTAGATGAAAAAATGAGGAACTTTTTCCTTTCTTTTGAATTATTAAAGAAATGAAAACATAAAATAAACATGACTTTGTATAGTAACATTTGGGAAAACACACAAACAGAAAACGCTACAACTTTTAATTCCAAAAAAACTTTTATTATGTGCACTCTGAGATGTCATTTACTTTCAAAATTTTGTATACGTATTTACGTGATCTCATTTGCATGTCATGCTCATTTAGTTCAGTTTGAGATAATTAGAAGTAAGTAATTAGCTAATTAATACATGGACTAATTTTTTCCCTTACATACATCAGCCATAAGTCATGACTTAAACAGTACTAATCGTCTTTATTTATATCACAAAGATGACGTCAAAAATGTACTAATTCAACTAGTGATGGTCAGAAAAAAACAATTTAAAATGCGCAAGTATAACAGTTACAGCAAATTTACGAAACAAAATTACCTTTGAAATATTACTGCAATGAGGAAACTAATTAAAAAACATAATAATAACATTTTAAACACCTGATGCTTCTAATTAATTCCAAATAAATAATTATGCTATGTTAATTTGTTAGGTCAGGTCATTCAATAGCCAATAATAGCAAGTAATTTATGCAATAGAAACTTGCTCAAACCCCATTGGTGTTTTTATTACAGTGAGGAAAAAACTTGATAAACTTTTGAAATTTTTAGATATGTCACAGTAACTATAAAACAAGATGGCAAAAAAGAAATAATAAAGATTTAATAAAAGTTTATAAGATTCTAGAATTAATAGGTACAAAAACATACTGTCACTTCTTTGCCTTTATGATGTTACCAACTACAAAATTAGCTTCTAATTGTAATAATCATGCAACTTATTTGTTAATTTCATGATATCTAGCATATTATCAGGAGAGAAAAAATGTCAATCGAAGGCTGTAAACCCATGCCTCCCTAAGAAATACCTCTCAATGGGGGTTTACCAACCTCCTTTAATACTTCGTGTCAGTCTGGGAATCGAACCAATATCTCCCGCTCAACATTGCAATTACATGTAGAAGTCCTCACACTTTTAATCATTCAACTACACTGTCCAAGGGAAACAAAATCAACGTAGTCAGATCAACATTAAAAAGATTGCATCGACATAAATAAGCTATCTACCAGTTGTGGAAACAGTATCTGCCCAGTTGTGGAAACAGTATTATAAAGTACCTGTCTTGCAATTAAAATACTCTTTTCAGGGTTAACAGAATTTCAGATGAAACATGTGTTTTAAGAACAGAATAGGAAAAGAAAGAAAGAAAGAAAGACACATGACGCCGTACCAGCAGCAATCCTAATAATTATTTTGACAGTTTCATCATAAACATACCTCCAAGGTAACAAGATTTTTCAAGAAAATAAGATGTCTTCTTAATGTGTTTTCATATTTCTTATTGTATCATTACATGCTTTTCACTGTTTTCATAAGGATTTTTTTATTTTTAGATATTCTTAAAACAAAGCCTTATGAAACAATTTTTTCAAAGCTATGAAAATGAAAAAAATGCACCTCATTAGAGCCAATTTTATAATATTGTACAAACTAATAATTTTGATGAGGGTCTAGCTGAAAATATTAACTTCTCTCATGGCATTTATGTATTCTTTTAAGAGATTATAGTAATCTTCTGAGATATAGTTAACAATTACACCTAGTAAACAACTAATGTTTGTATTCCATAATTTTATCTTTTGTCAACAAACATATAAACACGCAATGTGCATTGATTGCCTATTTATAAAATATGTCTGAGGATAAGAGTTTGTTATGAAAGCGTTTGATCATATCTTAAATATGTATGAGTATATGTGCTGCCTTGATGAAACTGGTGATTCTGCTTCGAAGTGTTCATGCATTTACTTAGTTTCAAGTTCATATTGAAAAATTAATAAAGGCACTTGACTAAAATATTTTTTAGTAATAATTCAATATGCCTCATAGACATGATCTCTGAGTTTTCAGGCAATTTTTAAAATATAAGTTCAAAAATTGAACTTCTTAAAAAGCTTGAGCTGAATGATGCTTTGGATCCAGGTCTTAGCCAATCAAAATCATTCACTGTGTGCAAAAAGTTGGTGTGTAGAAAAAAATTGTATTCTTGTATAATTACGAAATTGGTTGCAATAAAGAGTAAACGTCAGTAACTAAAGTCTGTTTCACTATTTTATGTCGCAGGTGTTGGATCCCATATCACCGGGGAAAAAATATGTAGTTCATTTTCGTAATATTAAAGCGATATTAAATCGTGAAAATTAGAATTTTCTAATGATAACTTTTTTGTTGAAAAATGTTTTTTCAATACCTCATGTTGGACGTCCGCCCGAAATCATGGCGACAGTGCGCCACCTATGTTCAGTTCATTTGGACTCGTGCTATTTCCTTCAACAGCTTAATAAGAATATGAATGGGGAAATTAAGTAACTAAGATTTAGTTATTGCTACTCATGAATCATCTACTCGTAGACCCATTGAGAACAAATCAATAGGGCGTCTTTAACATAATTTGCTTGCCTGGGGAGAGGTGTGAATTTTCACACATGTGAAAGGGACAATTTCGAAAATGCCGAAGAAAGCATCATGAATCAAGACGCAGACAATCCATAATGTTTATAATTATATTGTACAAGAACAGAAAAAAGGAAAAATGCTGGTTATCAATTGATAGACCTATGGACAGAGCTGCGACAGCCCTTAAAGTGTCAAAACGCACAGTTCAGAGAATATTTGCAAAATATACAATATTTCATGATGCCAAAGGTAGGTATAACTGACGAATAACATGTTGTTTTTTTTGAAAGATAAACTTATTTAACAAGTAGTACTTAATATTGGCATTAGTACATGATCACACCGTTTCTACACGAAATCCATATGTGATAGCTATCTTTTTAGTCACAAAAAACATTGGTTTATAAGTTTTTACATTTTTTACATGACCCATAAGGGAGAAAAAGACACCGTAAAAGTTTTGCTAGAAAGACTAAAGAAGTTTCCAACAACCGTTGAAAGAATGTCGAAAATATTGCTGCTGAAAATGGCCACAAAGTTTATATGTACTCACCAGTCAGACATTGCGAACTGAATCCCATTGAATTGATATGGGCAAACGCAAAAGGTTACGTACATGTACCACCAAATAACAAATTTAAAGACATCCAATTACTGTGAAACAAATCTCTAAACCGCATAACACAGTCAGATTGGGAGAGTGCATGTTAAAAAACAACCAAATCTTGCATGACCGCATATGATATACCTCACCATATCAGAAAAGTTTTGATACCGCCCCTCAGCATAAACGGCTGTTACATTGGTTCATGCACATCCAAACAACCGAACACCAGATGGCTCACAGTCACCATGATTTCGGGTGGACGTTCAACATGAGGTATTGAAAAAACATTTTTCAACAAAAAACCAATCATTAAAAAATTCTAACTTTCACCAGTTAAAAATGGTTGTTCTGTTGTTTTCACTTTAGTAATAGAAAAGTAAAGTAGAGATTTTTTTTCTCTGTGATATGGGATCAAACACCTGCGACATAAAATAGTGAAACAGACTTTACTTCCTTTGGATATTTTTACTATGCAACAGATATCAAAGTTAAATCTTTACAACTGGACCTACTATAAAACATGACAAACAGTGTACATATGCTAAAGATAAAAGTCTGAAAAAAAAATTAACGTTCTAATATTTTAATACTTCAGAATTCAAAATTAATATTGATTTTCCAAAGGTATGTTTAAAACTAAAGTATCACGAAAAAATCAATAAAGTTTGGTGATTAATATTTAACTTGAAAAATCATATCTTTTGATCAAAACGAAATTTTAAAAGACAGTTCTGTAGTTTATTTTAAACTTTGCAGGTGGAGACATTTTTGACTAACTGTATATTCTTGAAAAATTTGAATTAAAACGGCAATGTACAAGTGACATGTCCTTAGATGTTAGATTCCCCTTTTAGATCAATTCTTATGACCAAAAATACCTAATCTCCTACTAAAAAAAATTGCCAACTTGAATTAAACTATCAAAAAATGGAAACTATTATTAGCCTACTTTTCTTCGTCTTCCCATAAAAGTAATGCTAAACTGTGTTGCTACATTAAAATTACCCTAACTCCTCTAGGTACCTTAAAAATTATCCTACAGTGCTCATGGTTAATAGAAATAATGTGTTCTTTAGTTTTCAGGTCTCATTTGTAATTAGTATGGTATGTAGGTTAATTAAAGAAGACATGTACTTGCAGCATGTTGTAATACTGTTTCAAAAATCTTTAAACACTTTTTCACTACACCTATAATATTTATACATGACTTAAGATATTATATTTCCCAATTATAATTACCCTTTTACATATTAGCATGCAGGAAATCCTACTATTGTAAAATATAATCTCTAATGCATTCTACTGAGCTGATATATTTAAAACAGTATATAACTAATTTGTATAATTAATGAACAATATCCTGTTATAATTGTTTCAGTACAAAATATACTGGCACATATCAATACATGATGAAAGAGCATTCCCTTAAGTTTATAAGTTGGATACTTTAAATTCTCTAAGAATAACAATCATATCCTAAAAATATATTTTTAGGATAATATTACATGTTACAATGTAGTATTGTAATATTATATGGTAACATGGAATATTACAATACTTAGTGCACACTATGTAATACTATGAAGATAAATATCACATAACAAGCCTGGGACATTAATATGAATTTGGGATTTATTGCAAATGTCTCTCAGTTGAAAAGATGTTTAGTTTTAGTAGCTTGATTAAACTGGGAGATCAGTTCAAATCAGTTTGATTATTTACATTAATTTGCTTTCTTGTCTATTTGACCAACCCTACAACTTAACCATTTTTGTTTGCTTATGTCCCATGGGTGGGAGGGAATCTTGTCAAAAAAAATTTGCGGGGTGTGCCACTTGGTAAACAAATATCTGGAATTTATGAGCTTGATGTTGCCATACCTGCTGTAATTTCATATCTCAAAAAACACACCTTTACGGGAAATAATTATTCATTGAAAATGTACTTCCTTGGTTAACAGGTGTTAAACAAAAATCATTATACCATATAGCAAATACGAAAGTTGAAAATAGAGGGCACATGGAGCATATTGTATACAGCAAGTTTGAATGGCATATGTCTTAATAATTGAAATGTTTGTTTTTTCATTTCAATCATGTCACACATGTCTTTCCCAGATTTTAATAATTTCACAAAATTCATGCATACTCATAGTTTCTTTTACAAGCATTTGCACAAAATTTCTGGTTTATGGCATTATATATATGTTTTGTTATAATTATAATGAGTTTTGTGAACAACATTACGGGTTTTCTAACACAGTTTTCAACATGAACCACGTACAATATACAATTTCACAAGCAGCCTGGTGCCCATTGTCGAAAACATTGTAAAGTTATAATTCCAGAAATCATGACAAAATGCGTTGTCACAAAAAATCGTAACTTTTCAACTGATGTAAGTATCTTTACAAAGTTACTGAATCTTAATTATTTAAGGAAATCGTAAATATTTAGGAATCGTAACTTTATAATGTTTCCGACAAAGGGCTTATAGATAGCAATAAGAATTCTGTAACTTTGTCATATTCTAACACTCCAATTTCTACTGCTTCTCTAAATTTAAACTCATCCACTGGTAGATTTTAAATGTTTTTCAACATTCATACATCTTTAAAATAGGAAGAATTTTTTTTTGTGGGTATAGACTAACTTCTAAAATTTTTACTACACACATTCAGTATTTTAGAATTTTTACCCATATGAGTGAACTCAAGTTACAGTCAAGTCACTACATGTATCTTTTCTTTTATTCCTTCTGACTTTACCTTTTGTTTGATACTGCTGACACACAATTCATTTATTCCAAGGTTTGAAAAATATTTCTATACAATGCACAAAACCAACTGTCGATTGCTCAATATAAATAACAAGGACATTTATTAAAACCACCACCCCAGAGCTTATACATATTTAAAGTAACTATACTATTGAATGAATAACTATATGAACATTTAAAATAAATTTCCAATATGCTCCTATATTTAACTACACATAACCAGCAACATTTTACTCTGTTAACATCCTTAATTAATCTGGCACTGTATGTTTCACAAAAGAAGTGGAAAATTACAGCATTTACTACAGATACTCTGTATTAACTACACGGAAAAAGAACACCAAACTATCCTACCTTATAATAACTATAGTATCCCTCAATATGTTCACTTTTGAATGAGCAAAATATTTTTGTTAACAACCAACAAAATTTCTGAAGTACTTTTTATACCTGTTCAGCAAGTAGTGTCACTTTGCAGAAAGATTAGAAGGATTTTCTAGAAAAAAATTCTAATTTTCTAAACACCTGTGACTAACCTCTCTTAATGTGTTATACTCTGGCGGAAACCTCTAAGGAGCTTCTTGGAGGGAAGCATCAGCTGCAAAAATGTAACAGGAACGTACGCCACACTGTCACGAATCCTGCTTCTTGAAATATAGTGTCTGGAACTAGCAGGCAAAAAATATAGTATTATAATCACAACATTGCAGATGATTCTCTCAAGGCAATACACACACACAGAAAACACTCAAGACTTACATCAAAATTAAAACAAGAAAGTCCTGCTGGCTGATTCAAATAAGAAAATATCATTGTATAACATAAACACATTACCTATTTTTAGAATTTCTCAGATTTTTGCATCAGAATTGCCTTAGACTAAAAGGTAGAAAATAGAAAACAATTTGACAGCTGAGCACAACACTATACTTAACAGAGCTTGTAACATAAAGTAAAAATTTAAATTTTACAAGGTTGCCAAAATCAAAAGTTTTGTCTCATACAAAGTCTCAGTTAAATAGCTGTTCATCCTTATGACAATATTTTTGCACAGTGTCTTAAAGTGGTATCAAAAAAAATATATTCCACTGTTCCTAAAGTCTTTGTACCTTGCTTTGGTAGATTATAGGATATAATACCACAGGGATGAATTAAATACTAGTGCAAGAAAAAATGAGCCCACGAGACAAGAATGTCCATGAAGGTCACAACTTAAATGTATTAGTTAATGTGTTTTTTCATGTAATTACATTACTAGTTGGAAGCCAAGTGGTACACCTCCCTAAATGACATGTAACTAAATTATTTTCCTATTCTTTGCTACTTCACATTTAATTTACAGTAAAGTCATTCCCTATGCAATTTGTTTTAATACGCAGCTACATCACTCTACAGCGTTAGCTTTTAACAAAATGTGTCATTTTTTATTTTTCTCCGTGCGATTATTTACCGACTTATTCATATTATAAACTTTCTCTCTTTCTAGTGAGGCTTTCATTTTTGAACATTCAAAAACAAAACATGCATAATGTGATACCAGATACTGATTTATGAGTTCAACTTGTTTCATCAGAAACTTAGATGTACAGCTTACTGTATTGTGACAATTATCTAATAATAATATTAATAATAATTAGCTATTTCTATTCTGGAGGGAAATTGCTCAATTAATATCAACTTAACTGACATATCAAGTTACATCTATAATTCATAATTCAATTGAATATATTGAATTAAAGACTTAGTTTGTACTATATAGTTAAGGTGGCAAAAATTGTTCATGAAAACTTATTATTCATTCTTCATAATTTAAGTTAAATTTTGGATAGTTAAATAAAAACTATATAAGTAAAAGTATTCACATTTCGAAAGTATATAAAATAAGCTTAATAAATGTAACCATACAGGTGATACGACCTATTCCGAGACAAAACAATTACAGATTGATCAAGTTTGAGTTATATACTTTCAAAATATAATATGTACTTTTTATTTCTACCTGATTTAATTAGCTTAAATTTAACTTGAACTTTCCATAGGGAACAAATTGGGCTGAACGATATTCACTAACTTAAATATTATGCAAATTGTACAAACAACTTTGAGTGTTTAATTATTTCTATTAATTTAAATAATATTCAGCTTAAATATTGCAGATACTCAATGTTAACTATTAATTGGTACTATCTGCGATCACTGTGCATGGCTATTAAAAAAATCTATATCTACTTGTGAACACAATGACTACATAATTTTCTGGTTTTCTAAATGAATATTTTGATAGATAAGTGATTGAATCAGTGATCGAAGCCATTGTAACTGCTTTTTAGTGTACAGAAGCATAGCACTTCAGAATATCTGCACTTCATTTTGCAATTCTCTGCAACAAGGCATTGTTGTCTCTTGAGATCACATGTGAACAAGTTCATGTAGAAAAAGCTTGTGGAAATATGTGAACACCAGTTTAAATTGCTGATTTTTGATAGAGAAATGTGTTGTTAAAATATAAAACTTCACTTGATAAGAAATTTTATTATTATTGATAAGAAATTATACTTTTTATTGAACATACAGATAGCACAAACAAATAATTTAGTAGAAACTTGATATTGAACCCATATTGAAACCAAAAGTTTATGGGATTTCCACCCTACTATGATATCTAACTGTACATGTGCACGTGCAGTACTTAAATGATTCGATAGAATCACAATCAAATTCATAAATTCGTTTAACTGTAAAACTAAAATATGTACTTAAATATGTATGTATTCATTACCTACACCTCCCATTAAAACATATAGTTGACAACTTTTAGTACACATAAAAACCTACATTTTGCACATTTTCAACTGGACTGATTATAACTTCAAATTTGCTTTGGCAACATTTTATGATCAAATTTAGGCAATATTGCTTTAAAAAATATTTAGTTACATTTTAAAATACTTGTTACATTCACCATTTTTATCAAAATAGTGTGCTGTCCCGAGTTGTTGATTTATTTTACAACTCTACAACATGCTGTTTTTACTAAATTAGCATGTTGTCAATTTGTTTTACAACTCAAGTATAGCTCAGGGCCACCATACAAATTATTAATAAAAGTATCACATTACAAGTAATCAGCACAAAACACCACATATACATAACTGTGTGCAATCCAAGAGCACAAATGTAAGTTTCTTAATAAAGAAGAGCTTTTCCTGAAATACGTTAAGAAGCATATTAAAACTAATGATTTTTTCACTCAGTGTTAATTAAAATTTTCAAAAATTCTGAACATCTATCAGTTACAGTATTTCACTAAAATTTAACAAAGGAATCCTGTAAATGGTAAGGCCAACAAAACTTGATATATGAGAAGTACATGGCAAGAAGTTCAATTTACATGTAGGATCAAAACGTGTTTCTGATCGTCACAATGCAAAGCATTATCATTATTATTAAGTTTATTGAATGGATTCTTACAAAAAAGCAAAGTAAATAAGGTATAAGTTCTATCCAAACAAAAAATAATTTTGCAAGCAAAAAAAATCTTTTCAAATTTTGAGTTAAATAACAGAACAGCTAACACAGTCATTTTACCAATAGTTTTGTTGTAGTTTGGTATGCTTTGTAAATTCAAAGACATGTAACAATGCTTATGTTTATAATCGCTAATGCATTGTCTGCTTTACTTAATGTATCTCTATACCCTGACTTAATGGCTGCTTTCAATTAAACATGGTGAAAAATATTGCCTAGAACCACATAAATTTTCTTGGCCTAATATTTTAAACTCATCAGCTAAATGGATAAAAGTTTCATCAGCTTATATGTTGACATTGATTTCATTTCTAATATATGCTTAGTCAGTTATCTAATCATTCTTATACTTATTAACACCTGCAGATTGTAGTTCAAAGAGTAACATTTTCTAATATTCACACATCTTTAAGTTAATTTTCTGCAGAAAAAGATTGTTTCAAGTTTATAAATCGGTATTTTGATCTCGTAAATTCAGGCCCAACTTTTTTCTCTAAATGATTGCTTCATCTTTTTTTACCTATTGGCATTTACTTATCAACTAGATGTTGTATAACAATGAATTTACCATTTTTAAACTAAAACAAAAGCTTACCAATAGTCTTAGAGAAAACAAAGTGTCTACCAAAATTTCTACAATAACGTGAAAATAGAACAGGTACCTAATAATTAGTCAAATTAAAGTTTATTCAATAAGCTCCTTTGAACAATTGTTTTTTTAAGCTGGGCAGGAATTTTGCATAGTAAAATAGCTTTCTCACTCAGTGGAGTCACAGATGAATTATTAAATTTACCTGCTGAGATTTTTTTCAAGAATTTGTAGATTTGGAAAATTGTTGTTATGTCTAATAGGTCTTTACAAGTTGTCTATCATTTTCACTTTGGAAAAGATGTTTGGACAATATTTTTGCTTATCCCAAAGTTACAACAAAAATTAGACGCATTATGAAACAACCAGTAGCAGAAACTTAAATAACAAATTTAGTGCATGACTGCAGGATGTTATTCTTGTTTTCTTGTTTCTATTTCTTATTAAATCCTGTTATTTTTTTAAGACAGTGGGATTTGACAGAACATAACATGAAAGAATTATTTGCTTGTTGACATTACATTTACAATTTGCAAAATAGCTGTCTTTAATTTACCTAAATACATGGTGAATGGTGCCATTTGGCCCAACTTATTCACAATTAATAAGTTTAGGTAGTTGAAAAAAGAGGAATAGAAAGAACTAAATTATTAGCCAAATTTGTCACATTCTTATATAATCAGTAAGTTAGTCAGTAAAGGAGCTGATATTTGCTAACTTTTTATGAAGACAAGATTTTAGAAAAATCTAAACACACAACTTTAAATTCAGCCAAAATTAACTCCAAACCAAGATCTCAGATTTGAAGTCAGATAAAAGGAAGATTTCCAGTGACAAACAGTGAATTTTGAAAGGTCCTTGGATTTTGAAGAACCTTATTGGTCAAGGAACAAAAATATTTTGATACTGACATTGCTTTGATATTTCTAACCTTTTTTTCACATATGCCAAATTCTAGGTTTTTAATCTTGGAAATTGCATTTTGTGGTTAAACCAAATGACTCACAAAGCACCATTATTTGGGCTTTTCGTGTTGTTGAATTTCTAAAGTGTGTAGTAAAAAAACTTCTAAGCTAAAAGTACTCAGTTAGGATTCCCATTATTTGCAAACAAAAAATTGGTAATTTTGAAACCATGCAGCTGTTCAAAACTGAATTTTTTTCACAAAGTAGTTTTTTTACTGTCTATAAGTAAAGCTAGAAAACAAATTACACACCTCAAGTTCCAAATAGCAGTATACGTTTCATAACACATATTATTAAATGATAAGCAAAGCAGGTGTACATGGCAAATTAATTTCTAAAATAAGAAAGCGTACGAGATTACTGTTAACCTGAGAAAATACTGAATACTGAATGTTCAAAACTGAGAAATAAACATTTATAGATTAGATTTAAACCCTATAGAAAGTTACATAGCTTATCTTAAAAATAGAAATCAGATATAAGTAACTGAATAATTTGTTGAAAATAGCAATTAGTGAAAGTTTTCACTATTTAATTGTTCACAAAAGTTGTTCAGCTAGAATCCTAGCATATTAGCAAAAGAATACAAAAAACACTGACAAGACAATGATGTTAAAACATCATCAATCAAGATTTTGAAGTTATATGGTGATATTCCTCCACTGTTGTGCAAATAAAATGTCATTACAAGAAAATTCTGTTGACTGATTTAAACTTGTATCACAAACATGTTTCTATGATTAACAGTGTTCCACTGTATTTCAACACTTGTCTTCAGTAAAAGCAAAAATTTTGTTTTCTGACACATTGCCAATAAGGTGAGCACAGCATTAAAGTTGTGCTGATAAAATTTTGTAATTCCATTATTTCTGCCTTACAAATGATAACAGTTTCACAAAACTACATTTTCTATATAATTATGAAAAATTCTTTCTTACCACTATTATTTCTAGTTCTATTCTCACCTGGAAATATGTTATAACTGCCAAAAGCCACTTTAGACTATTCAAGGCAGGTGTTTCCCGAAAGAAAATAATGTAAATCCATCTTTACCAGAAATAGTGACTATTCTGACTCAGAAATGAACCTGTTAAATCAACAACTGGTCTTAAACTAAGATGCAACAAAAAATCTGTTTGCTTAAAAGTATGCTAATTAAAACATAAAATTAGGTACTACCGTATTTATTCAAATAGAAAACAGCTTTTAATGACAGACAATTGGTATAGAAATCAAGTTTTTTCCATTAAAATTTTGTATACAGATCAATTTCAAATAGAAGCCATATTCAAATAGAAATAAAAATTTACATTAATTCCTAGTTAATGCAACCATTACTGCCAATTTTAATTATACGACTAATTCACGGTCTGTTATACAGGGTAATACAAAATAACGTGAACGATTTTGAATTGAATTTTGAAATTCGTAATAATTACACAGAAGCACAGCTTAAAAAAACCTATACGCTGAGCACCAATTTCTCTCTCAATCCACTAGCACCATACATACATCTTAGGAAAACCGTTCCATTTACCCCCAACAACAGCACAGTTTTCGAGATATTTGGAAAAACTTGAACCCCCATGGAAATTTCTCCAATTGGAATCTGGAGCTGCTTGAACTTGACTTCTTGTGCACGAACTAATACAAGGTCATGTGATGCGTCCCAAGATTTCCGTTAATTTCACAAGCAAATGCTATCATTCCCATTGAAAAATAGCCTATATATTTTAACTATAACCCAATAGATTTCTCCCTAGTGGCACACTATATACACCCTGCAAATATTTTTTTTAGGAACTATCCGAGGCCCTTACAGCTCAAGCTTACTGTGTAGTGCTACATTCATCTCAGATGAATTACTGGGCAATTTATTGCATGGAAAGAATACAGAAAGTTCTCGCAGTAAAAAATTCATAGCAGTTATGTATGAGCAAGAGATATGCTTACCAGGGAATACATTTTTTGTAATTTTTGGCTATTTGTTTCATTTGCATCGTTAAATACTTTTGAATATGAAACCAGAGTATATAATTTACTCATTATAATGAAGACTTGAACAATAGATTCCACATTATTCTGTGTCACCCTATAGATGGAAAAGTGCTTTTGGACATGTGGATAATATATATAATTCTTTTTATTATTTAGAAATACGCTTCAAGCACAATTTTACAAGACTCTAGTATGCATCTTTCGAGAGCAGATAGAGATGGAAGATCATTGTGCCTAGGGAGACGGGTGTTATTTTTGTTTTACTTGTTAGGGATGCACCAAGGTACAAATATTTGAACCTGTCATAACTAGTTACTTGATGGATAGTGTCCCCAGAACACTAGCATTGTGATCCATGTTTTTGAGAAAATAAAGTTATGAAAAAAAAACATCACTTTTACATTTTATACACTTCCATTTCCAAAATTAAAACAAACAATAAACTAGAAGTCCAGTACAAACGATGCAGCAAAATTACATTTGAAATCAGGCTGTTTTTCAACTACAGTTGTACCTCCCGAGATATTAGGCTATGGAATATGTCTGTTTTAATATGCAGTACAAAACTTACATGCAGCAGAAGTCACTTAATAATTTATCAGCAGAATTTCTTCCATAATGGTTATGAAAATTTTACTTACCTAAATAACTCTATTTTCCTGAGCTGAATATATGCAACACCATCCACTTGAATATACATACTATTTTCTGAATACAAGTTCACGAATACCTAAATAGAATAGACTAATGAAATGAAAACAATGTTTATGCAGGAATGACATCACAGAGTCAAAGATTAAATGCTGGAAACATTTTACTAATCAACACCAAATGGCACACTTGTGTCCATTAGACTTAATAATTACTAGTCTCCCATTATTACATTTTCCTAACAGTTTTTATTGTAAAATACACAAACCTGCTAAAAATGGTCAACTCCTGGGGAAGTCACCTCTATACATTGAGACAGGTTAAGTGTTCAGCTAGACCTTGCATATACTCTTTCAATAGAGAGCTCTAATTCCAGCTCATAAATGCTCTCATTGAAACACTCTGCATATAAATCCATCCATTAGTGTTCTCTATATACCTTCTCAACTAACGTCTGGGCTTAACCATAGTCAATTTTTGCTTGTAGTATCTCGAAAAGCAGAAGAACAATAATTAATCCCTTTATTTCTGTATAAAGCGTCTCGAAAGTCTTGACACCAATCAAGTTGTAGCTTGCAATAATAGATATAACAGTGGACTAAGCGGGTAGTGGATCGATCACACACATTTTGTCTTTCAGAGTTTATCTATAGCCCATTTAAGCAAAAAGCAAGCTTCCGGCGATATCTATTCAGAATGAGTCATCATGATAGCTAGAATAGACGTGGTGGTAGGCGACAATGGCCGGATCACGCAGGGAGAAAGGCTTATCTCGGTTGGTAAAAGTTTAATGGCGTAATTATTTTGCTCTTGTTAAATTGAAGGAATATAACAAAAATTCACTGTGGTTAAGCCCAGACGTTAGTTGAGAAGGTATGGAACACTAACGGATGGATTTATTCAAACTGTCATTGAAGATACCCAATGGTAAAAATCTTGGCAGTAAAAATACCAACTTGTAAACATTTTATTGGTAGAGATGCTAAATTTCTGCCGGAGAACCAGTAAATGAGGCAAAGATAAAAAATAGACTCTTTAACCTATAACCTATAATATACTGACAGTATAGATACCAAATTCAGGTAAAGTAACTGCATGGTAGTAGAGCAGGCACGGATACAAGGGGGCTTATACTGTTTTCTAGAACACGGTCACACAATTTCTGGAAAACATTAGATGAAAACTCTATGAAAATCAGGTGCCTTGTTTCTTGAAAAAAAGTCACAAATTCCTGACCGTTTTCCTCGGTTCTGAGTGGTTTCTTTGTTCCTGGTTTACTTTACACCTTATGAGCTTGGATTAACTTATTTTATTAAATGTACTGGCTATAATATGTTAATAAATGTTCTTACTACATGTATTCAATAATATTTAATCTATCCCAACCATATTTAATCTATCTCAAATGTTACAAAAATGGGAAACTAGTAACGAACGAACGGAAATGCATTGTCTGGTTCATTCATTCATCAAGACCCCGGAATTAAGCTCAGCTTCGAACACAATAAAACAATATGTAACTAAGGGATCATCTCAAAAGTTATCACAATGACCACAAACGTATAGTGTTTCGTATAGGAATTACCCCCACCTCACCCTGGTCAAATGTAGGGGGTTTAGTGAGATTTGGAGAGCGAAATCGGGGCCGTCGGACACTTTTTCAAAAGGGGGTGCATTTGTGGTGTTTTTAGAAATATAGATTTCAGAAAAATATCAGTTCAGTAATCAAAAAAGGTCGCTGAAACGTCTCCATGCTGCCAGAAAAAAATTGATAAGCAAAAAAAGGCCATTTCCACTCCTATTGCAACAATACGCCCAGAATAAGTGCCGTAAACAAAAAAAAATCTTTCTGTTCCAAAGGGGGTGGTGCGCATGTTTTCTTGTCAGTTCAAAATGGGGGTGCATTACTATTTTAAAATGGGGGTGCGTTAAAGGAATGATTTTAAATATTCTATATATATATATATATATATATATATATATACTAGGCATGATTTTCTCATTTCGCACTAAACCGTTAACGTAGGTGGATTCCCCGCCCCCTATACGAAACGCTATACGTTTGTGGTCCTTGTGATAATTTTTGAGATGATCCCTAATGGAAGCCTAGAAGTTGCGAGATTCACAGAAAAAACTACAGTAGCTCTCAGTCCCAGCTTCTCTAAAATAAGGAATTAATGCAGTTTCCATGAAGTATGAAACAAACACCCATTCTATTAATACGTTTGTATAAATTAGCCTTAAGATTGCAGTATATGATTTGGCATTCAAAATTTTAACCTCCTACTGAGCTACAATAGCACCCATTGCTGTTATTACGACAGAAGTTGAGAGCAACAGACCATCAATCATTACTCAGGTGTTCACCTTATTTTGACCCTTTCAACCAATTAGAAATTACTTAACATTAGTTGTTATTATGGGTGACAGATTTTCTTTTAATTTAGAAATCTCATTCTCTTAAATCTCATTAAATTCAAATGGAAATATTTTTATAATGTGAATGTGAAAATAAATGATCTTTTTGTTATTTAATTTTCATAATAAAAAATTGAAATTTCTTTGCAAGATGAAACATATTTTTCGAAATGAAATTTTTTTTTTTTTTACTTTGAACTAAATGATTTAATCTATACAAGTGCTTTGTATTCATATTCTTGAGTTCAAAATCGTTTAGTAGAATTAACTTTGATTTGTCTTAAATACTGTTTTCGTTAAGTTAATATAATGGAATTGAAACAGTAAAGAAAGAATTATGAAGAACATACAACAGAAGGTATATGTATAAATACCCGTAGGGATGTTTTATTACCATATGTCAAACATGCATTCAAATCCATGAACATTCTTGAATCTTCATTGACTTCATTAGTAGACACACATGCACATGTGAATACATATTATTTTATTAAAATACTAACTAATCAATTAAGTTTGTTAAATATATTTATTTAAGATAAAAATATATAAATCTTGATAGGTTGGTTGTGGTTTCTGTTGGTCAGGTTTGTCTACCATTTTGCCTGTTACTAATTAGGGTTGCTGTCAGTTTGTTCATTTTCCCTCCAATTTTCATAAAGCTACATCTCAAAGACAGTTACAGTAAGGGGCACAATACAGGCTACCATCCCAAGGGTGGGCCATTGTTGGCTTTCAGGTCTAAAGGTCATTTGGAAGCAAAATTTCTAGATGTGATTTACTCAAAACATTCCTAAATGATGATACTGGGTTACAAAGAGGTCTTTTCAATAAATTTTATGTGTGCCACAACAAGCAATCCATTTCATTTAAAAAGTTTGAAAATATTGAAGAAAGCCATCCAATATTTTTTATTTTAACAAGGAGGCAGTAAGTAGCAAACTAAATTTATAACTTTTGAATGGTTGCAATCTAAAAAAGAATGTAATAAAAAGTATACAATTAATCAAATTCAATGCAGGCCTCGCACCACTTCCCATAAATAATTCGAATACCTCCCTGGTGTCTTAATTGAAGAAACAATAAGGAGCTAATTCCTTTTCTCTTATTTGAGACCTATAAGATTAAGACAAAAAGACAGGTTTCTTTTTTAAATCGTTATTACAGTAACACCCTTGTTGGTTGTTTTTTTTTAGTAAGTTTTTTCACGTTGTATTCTTTCACATGTTGCTATTATGATCAAACTAGACATTCGGTGAGTTGTAAACAACTCCGAGAGTGTACCCCCAGTCAAGAATGCTGCCAGTTGGAGAGACTGGCCCTAGTGAATTAAGTTTACAGCTGGTGAGAAGTAGATGCTTATTAAAAACATGGACAACAAAAGCAATTATTATAAAATTCTTCTAAT